>JACXGI010000922.1:67762-83588 GCA_016801175.1 Esox masquinongy
CTGAGTGGAACCTGTCCTGTTAAACCGCTGTATGGTCTTGGCCACCGTGCTGCAGCTCAGTTTCAGGGTCTTGGCAATCTTCTTATAGCCTAGGCCATCTTTATGTAGAGCAACAATTATTTTTTTCAGATCCTCAGAGAGTTCTTTGCCATGAGGTGCCATGTTGAACTTCCAGTGACCAGTATGAGGGAGTGTGAGACCGATAACACCAAATTTAACACACCTGCTCCCCATACACACCTGAGACCTTGTAACACTAACGAGTCACTTTTTTACACAATTTTTTTAACACTATTTTTACCAACTATTTTCTGTAGTCGGTAAAAATATGACCCACTATTATCGGCCACGTCTCAATTATTGGCCACCTTACTATTTTGTTGAATTTCATTATAATTTCTTTTAATTTGTATTACAAATGACAGATCTTAGTGTTCTCTAAAGTGCCTACTAGAAAACTGTAGATAGCTTTCTTGCCTTCCAGTAAAGAAAAAAAAAGATTTCACTTTGATATTACATAACATCTGGTCTGTCGTGCAAGTCGAATTTCACGAACTGCAACTTGTGTAAACAATTTACATACAGGACAAATTTAAGATCTCAAAAAATTTTTTACCCTCGATACATTTCTATAAAAAATGCTGGTGGGCTAGCTGAAAGAGTATATTGATTAGCAAAACCTACTGTTGCTTTCCAGTGCTATTACATTCTGAACTTGAGAGGATTTACTTCTCTGACCAATAGAAACGTTAGCTGCTATTTACAGAACACAGCTTGCTTCAGATGAGCGAGTTACGTTCAAAGCATCAAATGAACACGATTCTATACAATTTCTATACGATTTGTAAGAAGTTTAGATGTGATGGAATTGTTGATGAAAAAAAGAAATCGCGGAGAAAATATATTAACTGATATATTGATTTATTTACGAGGGGCTGATTAATAAAAAAAAAACTCAACTTATTAAATGTTGAAAATGAGACATTTTATTGTTTCTAGGAAAATATATGCCCACTTTGAATTTGATGCCAGCAGCACCTTTCAAAATAGTTGGGACAGGGGCAAGAAAAAACTGGAAAAGTTGTGTAATGCTAAAAAAACTAAACCTGGTGGAATATCACACAACTGATTAGGTCAATTGGCAACAGCCAGTAACATGATTGGGTATTAAAAGATCATTCCAGAGAGGATGGGCCTGTCAGAAATGAGGATGGGGAGGGGTTCACCACTCAGTGAAAGACTGCGTGGGCAAATAGTTCAATAGTTTAAGGATAACGTTTCTCAATGTAAAATTGCAAAGAGTTTGGGGATCTAATCATCTATGGTACATAATATCATTAAAAGATTCTGAGAATCCGGAGAAATCTCTGTATGCAAGGGACAAGGTCGAAAACCAATTTTGGATGGCTGTGATCTTCAGGCCCTCAGACTGTACTACATTAAAACAGACCAGATTCTGAAGTAGAAATCACTGCATGGGTTCAGGAACACTTCCGAAAACCATTGTCTGTGAACACAGTACGTCGCTGCATCCACAAATACAAGATAAAACTCTACCATGCAAAGAAGAAACAATACATGAACAATAACAGAACTGCCGCCAACTTCTCTGGGCCTGAGCTCATTTAAGATGGACTGAGGCGAGGTGGAAAACTGCCCTGTGTTCTGACTAATCAAAATTTGAAATTCTTTTTGGGAATCATGGACACTGCATCCTCCAGACTAAAGAGGAGAGGAACCATCCAGCTTGCTATCAGTGCCTTGTTCAAAAGCCAGCATCCATGATGGTATGGGGGTGCATTAATGCACATGGCATGGGTGACTTGCACATCTGTGAAGGCACCATTAATACTGAACAATATATACAGATTTTGGAGCAAGATATGCTACCATCCAGACAGTCTTTTTCAGGGAAGGTCTTCCTTATTTCAGTAAGACAATGCCAAACCACATTCTGCATGTTTTACAACAGCATGGCTCCATAGTAAAATGATCTGGGTGCTAAACTGTCCTGCCTGCAGTCCAGACCTGTCACCTTTTGAAAAGATTTGGCACATTATGAAACAAAAAATATGACAAAGGAGACCCCGAACTGTTAAGCAGTTGAAATACTATATCAAGCAAGAATTGGAAAACATTTCACTTTCAAAACTACAATAATTGGTCTCCTCAGGTCCCAAACATTTACAGAGTATTGTTAAAAGAAGAGGAGATGCAACACAGTGGTAAACATGCCTCTGTCCCAACTTTTTTGAAACGTGTTGCTGGCATCAAATTCAAAATGGGCATATACTTTTCCAAAAACAATAACATTTCTCAATTTCAACATTTGATATGTTGTCTTTGTACTAGTTTCAATTAAATGTAGGGATAAATAATTTGCACACCATTGCATTCTGTTTTTATTTGCATTTTACACAGCGTCCCAACTGTTTTGGAAACGGGGTTGTAGAATTGTTGTTCTTATTCTTATTTACAATGTAACAACACATTATTCACCGTTCTTCACCAGTTATTCACCAGTTCTACAAATACATCCTACTTCCAGTGTTTTTCTAATTAGATGGTGAAACGTACTGCATGTATGATGATACATTACAGAAAAGGTGACATTATGTACTGAAATCTAAAAAACTGAATTATGGACTCAAATTAAAACATTTAGCTTTAATGATTACTCATTACATATGGAGGGGAGCATAGGCCTGCTATCACAATGTAACTCTTAACAACTTAAAAACAACATCATGACATTCATTAAAACAGTTATGAAAACCCCTCTAAAAGGTTGTTTTGGTAGTCTGTATACAGTAGTTATCTAATAAGAGAAGGGTACTGTTTGTTAAGATGAAGAAGGAAATTGGAAATGCTCAAGCAGACCGCTTCCGTGCAACGTTCTATGTGGTGTATTTTAGATAGATGACCTTTGAGAACCTGACTCTTCAGAACAAAGTGTTTACACCTGCTTAGAATGTCATACTTTACCTTGCACGGGTTTCCCCGCTGCGTAATGGACTATTTTTCATTGGTTATGTTAATGTTTCCTCTGTAAAATTCTATGTTAAACACTTTGGGTTTTGATGGTGCTATTATTTATAGTTTATTATTTATATTACAGAATAGAAAAGGTAAACTAAACACAGCAGCAAAAAAACCTGCTTACAAGAGGAAAGAAATACACTTCACAAGAAATTCTACTTTTGATCTCACCATTACTCTTGGATATATTTGCATACACGTTTCATGAACCTTTTTGATCGTGAATGTTTTAATAGAAATTAAACCTTACTTCTGCTATTCACAACTATGAAAAGCTTGAGGTCATCAACCACCGCCTCTCACCATCATCGCTTCTTCAATAACTCCTCACAAAAGGAAAAACTGAATCAGAGACAAAACAATGAATTTCACTATGAATCACTTCCAAAGATGTAAGACATAAGGATGCAAATTGACAACATATTACTTTTTTTCAAACATCATGTCAGCCACTATCAAAACAGTATGCATGTGGTCAGGAATGACAGAATTTGTGGTAAAAAACTGAGCAATCTGTGTCCTTTCTCTGTTCCTCCGCAGATTGTGATCAAATACTTTGTGAGAAAATGCATTATTTCATTGTTTTCCCTGAGCGGCGTGTTAGCAGTAGATCCCAACCAAAGGTATGAGGCCGTACGGGGGTACTTGATGAAGACCTTAGGATCATTGGTAAAATGCACTGGGAGTACCCCAGATAGAATAAAAGTTCGTTTGTGGTATAATAACCGAAAGAGGTTGAGATCTTTGCTACTTTCACAGAAGAATAGAAGTTTCTGTCTTGGTAATCCTATTCCTCAGAATCTTAGAGAATACACTAAAAAAAGTAAAACAAGGGTTAAAGCAGCATTAGAATGTGATATGGAATGTGAACTTTATAATGTCTAGAGCTTACCGATATCACTGCAGACTGGAGCCACCTCAAGTACATGGTGTTAGGAGCGCTGGGGCATTGCCTTTGTAACAGAGATGATTCAATCAGCCATGCATGTTGGTTTGATAAAACATGCTGTCAACTTGAATACTTGCTTTAGTTCAGCAAGTCAAAACAATTTGATGGGAGGTTGACTACCAGGGCTCCAACCCAGTCTGTCCCATTGGTTCCAGTTAGTCTGTTGATGCTAATTACCTGCTGAGGTTATTGTGGAAGGGAAGAGGAGGTCTGAAAGACTTGAATTTACCCCTAAAGCAAATATATTGATTCTGGGCTAGTACTTCATACAATTAGCAGATATCTAATTCAGTGCAATAGGGTGGGTCACCAAACCAAGAAACCAAGGTTTTGTCTCAGCAGTGTAAAAAGGAAAAAAAAACAATAGGAATTGACCCATATATTTTTTTTTACAAAATGTAGCATTGCATGTCAATAGAACAAATGTTTTTTAGAAGACCAATCTTTTCTATCCATCATCCAGTGACAATAATATTTATCCCATCAAGATCCAAGAAGTCTGGCACTTGCCTGTCACACTCTGTACATCATTGGTATTTGGGGCATTATTACTGATGGACATGCAAGAAATGGCCCCAAACTTAAGAAGCCTTGTAACACTGTTATTATTATTGCCTCCGGCAGGTAGGCAGGCTCCCAACCAAAGCAAAATTGGGAGTCCTAAATACTGGGGCCAGCCTTGCTCGGAAAGCATTTGAACATGACATTAACCATGACAAAATGTGTAGAATAGCAGAAAATATGCTTTAAAACAGCATGATTTTCTCTCTGCCTCATAGCAACATTTGAGAAATAGCTGGAATACCACTGGCAGTAATTGCAGTCTTTGCAAGCTGCAGGCTCTTAATAACCCCTATCTGCCAGCTCCCTAAAAAGTTATTTTATTAGGGGGTTCTCATATAGGGTCTCATTATATTTAGTGGTTCTTGACATTAAAAACATCTGACCTAATCAACAGTGTTACAACACCACTCTTTCTAAACTGCCATTGTGGTGTGTAGCATTTCTACTGAAATAGGTTGTTTCAGACTATTAAAGAAAGTTAGTTTAAAACTAATTTATTGTGTTAAGCCTGTTCTAGTTTCGTATTGCATTTCCATTTTGATGGCAGTCTCAAACTTTTTTTTGAGACAGGGTTTCTTATCGACACTAACTGACAGGTATAAATACAGACAAGATTCCGCAACACACATTTCACACGGCTGTTCCCTCACGCGTTGCTTCTGGCATTTTCAGGTGAGTATTGCATTGAGAGGTCAAGATGTGTCATTGTCTATTATGTTGAAAGTGAATAATAAAAGACCATATGATTATGTTTTGT
This sequence comes from Esox masquinongy, assembly GCA_016801175.1. Taxonomy (NCBI): domain Eukaryota; kingdom Metazoa; phylum Chordata; class Actinopteri; order Esociformes; family Esocidae; genus Esox; species Esox masquinongy. The sequence continues at coordinate 73,072 of JACXGI010000922.1, forward strand.
CTGTATAAATAATTTTCAAATGTAGCTATTGTAAAAGTTACCTCAGTGTTGGAAAAACAAAAAAATATACTATTAGAGGAGATTAGCATCAATGGATAAAATACATTGGACAAGAAATGCATGCAGATTAAGTTTTGGTTTATTTGCCTTCAAATTGTTGTTGTGAGTTAATTCAAATATGAAGATATTGTAATAGCATGACAGAAATATAATTTTGTTACACATTTGGAAATTTATCAACATGTTTCAGTAAACTAATGTTATTTTTCAACATTTCTTTGCTCCTACCATAACCTTTTTTACTTTAATTGTAAACATTGCTGGTATTGTGGTAGTGTATGTTGTTTAAAAGATAATAGACTTCAAACATCACTTCTGGAATACTACTCCCCCTTTATGACACATTTCTTTGCTTTTTTTGTTGTGTAGTGTCTTATCCTGCTAAGAACAGGAAGACAGACAGCTAGCAGGAGAGACTGAAGGTGTAAGGTAAGAACTCCGTTTTGCCATGTGACCTTTACATTTTAGGAATGTACTTCTATGTTTTCAACTTGAATATTTGTTTTAAACCATAATGTGTATCTGATAGGAGATCATTCAGTTAACCTGTGTCTCCCAATTTGTGATGGATGGCTATAGAGTTTCAAATGATACGCAAAACTCAAGATCGTGGAATCAGGTTATGGCGTAATCTGTAATGGTGGATTGTTTGTAGGTGTGGTGTGTGATCGTTTAGGGTAGTTTAATGATCATGGATATTCTGAAAGGTTAAAAATATCAATACTCTACATCAGTTGGGAAACAGATGAGAGATTGTAGGCATATATCAGAAAAGTGAAAAGAACATGTGTTGTGCCCTGATATGTCTTATTACAAAATGACACACTAGCTGGGGTAGATGCATTTGAGTTAAGTATGTTCAAGAAAATAAACGAGAAAAAAAGTTTATTAAATCCAATAGAATTCTCAAATGAATTTTGTTTTAGATCCAATACCTAAATATGCATGACATGTTGAACTGATGATGGATTCATGTTTCATTAGCATCATACTTAATGTTTACTTTGTCTATTATTATTTAAGGATATTATTATATTTTTATTATGATGCCTGTTGTGTTGCCCTATATTTCAATATTAAAAATCTGTTTACAAATGTGGTAGTTCTCTAGATTTGAGAGTAACTTCCTTTGTCTCTGTAACATCATAGTTACAGAGACAATGTACAGCACATTTTAAACATTGATATAGACTTATTTCTTTTTTAGTAAAGGGGAGGTAGAGTTAGGGGGAGGTTACGAAAAGAATTCAAATTACATCTGTTTGCATGAGGTATGGTAATTCAAGATGGTGTATCATATCACCCATCACCATGATACTAAGAACATCACCAGGAGATCATAAAAAAGTTAATTATTGTTCATTGGCTAAGCTGTGTGAACTGCACGTGAATCAACACCATAATATTCACTATAACATACTGGCCTTTCTGACAAAGTTAAAAACATTTAAGAAATACATTCAAAATCAACCCAATTTTCAGAATTAATACTGACCTTTCAAGTAAGGTTTGGCGATAACATCACAGAGTTTGAATTTCCAACAATTGTGTTGAAAGCATCATGTAATGGGTATGCATGTCACCGGCAAAGATAGGGAAATAAGTCTAGATCAAAAGAAATATAAAAGAATACTGCATCAGCACAGAAGACAATATTAATGAATTCATTGGGCAATTCATATGTATTTAAAGGCTAAAGACACTCCAGACTGACCAGTCTCATTCATGATTTAAATACGCATAAAAATTTTATCAAACTTCAATTTCCAACCAAATTAACTAGTTTTGATATGTTTTCACAACAACTATAGATTTGTTGCCCTAAAAGTTGTATAAAGTTGGGGTATTAAATCATTCCCTGTATTTGCTACTAATGATGCTTCCACTAAGTCCTAATTCTTGGGTATGAAGGCCTATGTAATATTTTTGGAAAAAATGTAATTGCTCTAAATGAAGTAGTCTGTAGTCTGTTTTACTTAGGTAGCAATATTTTTTGTTGCCACAAAGATAGTTGTTGGAAAGATAAATAAAAAATATGAATCAAACTAACTAAAAATGTACTAGATTTTACTTTTTATGTGAGGTTGATTTGTCAGAAATCATGTTTTTTTATTATTCAGGTAAAAATTACAAAAATATCCAGCTTTGATTAGGGATACAATTCTTTTAGTTGTCAATTGAACAATATATACCAACCAAAATGTAATTCCAGCTTTTAATCCAACTGCTCCAAATTGAGTTGGCACACTGGGTGCCCAGGGAGCAATTTGTATTAACAAACAACAATTTTTTTTCACTCTGATGGCTCAGAGATTCTAACCTTTTGGTTCCTGGCCCATCACCCCTTATCGCAAGGCTACCTGCCACACAAATTCATGAAAACTAACAACCTAATGCCAATTTCCCAGGTAAAACTGCTAACATCTGTCTACGAAAATGTGCCTGAGTGTTCTGTGTGCGTTTTTACCTATCCCTAAATTAAAGGGGCATATGTACGATTATTTTTACTGTACTACTGGCATAATTACACACAAACATGACCAGAAGAAATGTGCAGTTGATGTTTTATGGTAATGTTTTAAATATTGTTTTCTACAAAATTGTGAATCTCTGAGATATTCCCCATTGACTTGTAATCTTCTCATACTCGCTTTAGAAATTCGCAGTACTATCCTTCCCATCCTAAACCACCCTGGACTAGTTAATACTATTCCACTGTCGTTCAGTAAGGGAAGGAGAGGAGGAGACAAGTCATGTCAGGGGTTTAAATTCAGTCTTGTAAACGTTTAAGGCAGGATTCTACACAGTGTACCTGGTTCCCACTAGGTTTTGGTAATTTAACTTGTGTCATGATCATGTCTGGTTATGCATATGCAGGGCTGGTCTAGCCATGTTGTTGAAGGGTTTTCATTGTTATACTTTACTCTTTCAAGTGTGTTACTTTTGAACTATAAAATCAATTTTAGAAAACCAAATAGATAGCATTTTTTCCCTTTTGTCGTTTTGCAGTCATTGTAAAAAATATTAATGAATAAATACTAATGCATTGAGAACAATCAGAACATTCATATAATGGATCCCCAAAACGTTCCAGGCAGGTTTTTATTCAAATGGAAGATTTTTATTCAAATGGATATGTTAACTTTAAACTAATCAAAACATCTGATCAGGATGATCCAAAAAATAAATAAAGGAATGTAGAAATATTTTCTAATATATGTTAGAGAATTAATACGTTGTAGTTAAAAGTGATATTCTGGCTATGGTTATACATGGATCATTCAGTATGATGTGATTGTAGCTTTAGGACTTGTTCACTCCAGCATTTACCCCTCTCACTTGATGTGGCTGGATTGAAGATGGACAGTAATTCCAAATGGGTAATCATGTAGTTAATGCTCTCAGTTTGGATCAGTAGCTGGACATAACATACATTTTCCAGTAACATCCTGGACTTTGTAATATCAACTGAAAATAAATGAACACTTTTCTCAATGCAGTGTGATTTTTAAACTGGTATTATATGAAGAAAAAAAATGAAAGTTTGATTTCTTGCTGAATTTACCATTTTGTTTAATTCAGTGATTTTGAAATCAAATTCCAGTATACTCTAAATCTATTTGTCTATGCTATGTTTACTTTATATTGAATGAGAGAACATTTGAATCAGAAGAAAATATATTTGTAAATAAATTTGGATTGTATTATTATACAATCCTAATTTATTATATTGTGTTTCCCAAAGGCATATCTCATAGATAATAAAGTTTTTTTTATGATGGTCTAAAATTTTGTATTGTGTATCAAATATCAAAAGTAATAATTCCTGTACTTATACAGTACAGTGTGGTAAGGACATTTGTATAAATATAAAAAAAAGGACTTTGTTAAATAAAAAATTCAAATACTGAGCTAAATTGCATATTCCAATTTTGGGGAAATTATATATTACTTTTTTTTTAAATGTACACTTTTGTTCTTTGAAAAGGGCAGGAGTCAAAATGATGGGCAACTCACCTTGCAGGAATGCTGGTACTGAGCCTTTATCTAAAATGTTTGAAGTTGGAGGACATATTGGAAATATGTTTTCTCCATACACTATCATTTTCAAACCACATATTGCAAATGAGTCCTAATACTGAGATGGCCACTGCAAAATTACGTTTGTTATGTCGTTTGTTACGTTTGTTAACCAAAATTAAGCAAATCTACAAACCAGTTTCACCCACAGGTTCCTTCCAAAGTGTCAACACCACACAGATATTTAAAATATGGAAGCGTAGTGAGTAATGAAAACTCACTGAAAAAAAGGTTTTGTTATGATTGTGATGCTTAACTTTCCATATGTAGTTTATTGAAAATATGGCATTTTGATAATCAAACCTACTCAACACAGTACCACCCACTGCACTGCATACCGAATGTAAATTCCCTCAGTTGAGAGAAGTGTTGCAAGTGTTAATCAAAAGATATGCTTATTCATTTAATGTCTGTTTTATGTGACTTGTTGATTCAATCCTCTCCATGCATTACAACAAATATTTTGCTTTGATTTGAGCTATCTGCAAAGGAAACATGTTTAGTGTTGCTGGTAAAGTGGAGATAAAAGTGAAAAGCCACAAAGCGCTTTAGTACTTTCTCTTTCTACTGAATTCCTGTTTCCTCTTCCTGGGTTGCGAGCATGCATTTGCAAATGTACTGTAAACAGTGGTTGCCCATGGACTCACAGATTTAAGGCATAGAGTTCATAGTTCTATGCGGGGGCTTTTATTGCCTCCTGTGGGTAGCACGTTATTGTACCACAACGAAATGACAAAATGTTGAAGTATTTACATAGTACCTTAAATTATTTGTTTCTTTAAAAGTTTTAACAGCTTTAACATTAGACACATTGTGACAGCAAATGTCAACTAGAAGAAGCTCAGTTGGTTCCCCTTTGATACCACATGATTTACTACAAAATACAAGGTGAATGTCACGGAAACAGTAATGTAAAACAGTATGGTTAAAATGACTAAAACAGTACTGTGAAACACCACCCTGTTTGATGAACACAAGTGGAGTAAAAAAAAATGGAGCACCCTTTTCCCTTCCCTCTTACAGATACCTGCTGCTATATCAGCCCCATCTCTGAACCCCCCACTGTCTGTGTAGTCAAAGGTTGCACCTGTGCACAACCACACAATCTCTCAGCCCAGACTGTTTGAACTCTTCCTCCTTTCATAATGTCTGATCAGGGAACAGAAGACTCCACGCCTCCAAACCTGTTGCTGTCTAACATTTGTATTGTACCCCCAATCTCACTTTCTCTATCTAACATCTATATTGTAGCCCCAATCTCACTTTCTCTATCTAACATTTATATTGTTGCCCCATCTCACTTTCTCTGTCTAACATTTATATTGTACCCCCAATCTTATTTTCTCATTCTAACATTTACATTGTCACCCCCATCTCACGTTCTCTATCTAATATTTGTATGCTACCCCAAATCTCACTTTCTCAGTCTAACATTTATATTGTACCCCCCATCTCACTTTCTCTGTCTAACATTTACAGTGGATATAAAAAGTCTACACACCCCTGTGAAAATGCCAGGTTCTTGTGATGTAAAAGAATGAGACAAAGATAAATCATGTCAGAACATTTTCCACCTTTAATGTGACCTATAACGTGAACAATTCAATTGAAAAACAAACTGAAATCGTTGAGGGGGAAAAATAAAAAATAAAAAACTCACATTAACCTGGTTGCATAGGTGTGCACACCCTTAAACTAATACTTTGTTGAAGCACCTTCTGATTTTATTACAGCACTGAGTCTTTTTGGCTAGGAGTCTATTAGCACGGCACATCTTGACGTGGCAATATTTGCCCACTCTTCCTTGTAAAAGCGCTCCAAATCCGTCAGATTGCAAAGATATCTCCTGTACACAGCCCTCTTCAGATCACCCCACATCAATTGGATTCAAGTCTGGGCTCTGGCTGGGCCATTCCAAAATCTCCTTCTGGTGAAGATATGCTTCTGTGGATTTGGATGTGTGTTTGGGTCGTTGTCATGCTGAAATGTGAACTTCATCTTCAGCTTTCTAATGGATGCCTGAAGGTTTTGTGCCAGAATTGCCTGGTATTTGTAACTGTTTATAATTCCCTCCACCCTGACTAAGGCCCCGGTTCCAGCTGAAGAAAAACAGCCCCAAAGCATGATGCTGCCACCACCATGCTTCAGTGTGGGTATGGTGTACTTTGGGTGATGTGCAGTGTTGTTTTTGCGCCAAACATACCTTTTGGAATTATGGCCAAAAAGTTCAACCTTGCTTTCATCAGACCATAACACATTTTCCCACATGCTTTTGGGGGACTTGATGTTTGTTTTTGCAAACTTCAGCCGGGCTTGGATGTTTTTCTTTGTAAGAAAAGGCTTCCGTCTTGCCACCCTACCCCATAGCCAATTCATATGAAGAATACGGGAGATTGTTGTCACATGTAGCACACAGCCAGTACTTGACAGAAATTCCTGCAGTTCCTTTAATGTTGCTGTAGGCCACTCGGAAGCCTCCCTGACCAGTTTTCTTCTCGTCTTTTCATCAATTTTGGAGGGACGTCCAGTTCTTGGTAATGTCTCTGTTGTGCCATATTTTCCCCACTTGATGATGACTGTCTTCACTGTGTTCCATGGTATATCCAATGCTTTGGAAATTCTTTTGTACCCTTCTCCTGACTGATATCTTACAACAATGAGATCCCTCTGATTCTTTGGAAGCTCTCTGCGGACCATGGCTTTTGCCCTGAGATGCAACTAAGAAATTGTCAGGAAAATCCTACTAGAACAGCTGAACTTTATTTGTGATTAATCAGAGTCTTTAAATGATGGCAGGCGTGTAATGTAATTAACATGAGTTTGAATGTGATTGGTTAATTCTGAACACAGCCACATCCCCAGTTATAAGAGGGTATGCACACTTATGTAACCAGGTTATTGTAAGGTTTTTATTTTTCATTTTTCCCCCTCGAAGATTTCAGTTTGTTTTTCAATTGAATTGCTCACATTATAGGTAAAATTAAAAGTGGAAAAAGTTCTGACATGATTTATCTTTGTCTCATTCTTTTACATCACAAAAACCTGGCATTTTCACAGGGGTGTGTAGACTTTTTATATCCTCTGTATATTGTCACCCCATCTCACTTTCTTTGTCAAACATTTATATTGTCACCCCATCTCACTTTCTCTGTCTAACATTTATATTGTAACCTCTCGTCTCAATTTCTCTGTCTAACATTTATATTGTCACCTCATCTCACTTTCTCTGTCTAACATTTATATTGTCACCAAATCTCACTTTCTCTGTCTAACATTTATAGTGTAAACCCCATCTTACATTCTCTGTCTAACATTTAAATTGTACCCTATAATTTATATTGTATCTCACTTTCTCTCTTTTCTATTCTATTGTTATAATGATTATTCTTTTTCAAATATATTGATTATGATGTTAAAAAAATGTCAGCAGTTGCAACATCAGAGGGTTTTGCTTTTTGTTTTGTGTGAATAAATAGTGTGGAAAACGCACAATTTCAAAAAGGCAACACAAAACAAGTGTATAGGCACACAACAAAAGGACATCATATTATGCAACAAAATGGTTATACAATAACAAACAAATACAAACGATTCATGTTTATTTGGAGCTGTTTGTTGTTTAACCATTTGCAGTGTGAGAGCCAAACTTTATCCTCCCCTGCATTCCTTGGTATAGCATGCATTTACCATTTGTTTTCACCCTTCTGCACTAGGCCAAGTGATGGAACAGACTGAGAGTGACAGGCTGAAGAGGGGGCGGCTGAACAGTGGGCGACAGCAGCAGCAACAGCGCGAGCGGCGGGGTGAAGACATAGAGGCAGCAGACCCACGTACCCAGCCCTGTGATTCTGTCCCCTCTCAGCTCCACACACGCAGCTCTGTTACGCAGGTACTGGTTGAACTGTTTCAATGACAATATGGGACATGATAGGAAGTCAAAAACAATATTTTTGCAAAAATATCATTAAAAAATTTGTTTACATACATAGAAAATCTTTTTTCAATAGGATTTGTTCAATAATTTATGAACTGGCAAATGTTTCTAAGTTGCCAGTATTTTTATGTGGAATGATTTTTCATAGATTGGCTTCCCACTGACAACAAGACATGGAGTTCCCCTCGTGCCCTCCTCATCTCAGCTCCAGGGCATACTGTTACAACAGGTTGGGCCTTCCAGTCTTGTTATAACATATTTTAATGCCCTCTTCTGACCTTTAAGATACTTTAGTTTTTCAGTTTCATTGATATTAGCATGGCAAAGTTGCTGGTGTTTGTTCAGAGCACTCCCTGCTGGCAAAAGGGTGGTACTTAAATTGTGAGTGTCTGTCCCAGTGTTCCAGTGAGGGGGAATTGAGACCATTTCTGCAACGGGTGTCTCGGCGTCCCCAGTTGAGCCAGCACAGACCCTCGGTTCTACGTCAGGGTGTCCAGGCTGCCCAGGCTGGCTCTGTACGACACCATGGTATGCTCGGTTCTGATTGAAACTCTACAACATCCTTAAACACACAACTGAAATTTAAGAGGAGACGTAAATAAACATCTCTTCATGGAGAAAAACCTAGGAACACTGTCCATTACTTTTTGGGGGCTGGGACCCCTTTCGTGAAATGAATTCATCAGGGACTCCCTAATGAGATCCTTTGACTGATGTAAAGAAAGCATACAAGGAGTTTTGCTATGACTTCTGCAGTTCATAGCAGAATGAACCAAGTCTTGAACATGTTAAATCCCCACCTCTTGAACATTTTGCAGTTTTCAAAGTAATATCCTGCAGTTACACACATTTTATCGTAAGACAGAGAAAACATTGTAGTTTTCAATTAATTTTAAATGGCAAAAATTGCAATGTTCCTCATTGTGAATAACAAAGTATTCACCAAAAACAGATAATGCAGATGTAGAGTTGCACTTTTTAACAGAAACACTGGTGGCTTAAACATGGTTTTGTTGCATATATTGAATTCAATTCAATTAAAGTGTTTCTTTGTGTATTTATATTAATAACTTCTTCTCCAGCACCATGCACAGAGGCCAGTTCTGCTCCACCCACCACACTGTGTAAGGTGGAGGTGGACACAGGGAGTCAGGGATCGTCTTCACCCCCACACTCTGGGCTCTCTCTTGAGCCCACTCGTCACCCCTCTCCCCTTAGGGGAACCAGTCCTAAGCAAAGCTCCATCATCACTAGGCATCATGAGTAAGTTATGGGTGGTCTGTGAGAATCTGTGTGTGTGGCGTATATAGAACCTACATAAGAAATGGGTGGTATTTGTAGAATTTCCTGTTTTTTTAAGTAAGTCACGAGCGTCATATATTTCATTGGTCAGTGTGTAGCAGTTGTGGTGGTGTTCTTAATAGACTTTGATGACCTTTATGCTCCAGACAGCTCCACTCTGACCTTGACCATGGAGGCTATAGCATTGCGCAGTGGCGTGCTCAACAAGACATTGTGCAGTTCTTGGAGAACCAGGTTTGCTTCTGTAGTTCTATATAGAATGAACCATTTTCCAGAAAAACGTGTAAACTCTAACAACAAATAAAGTTCAAGTTCCATATCCTACTAGGGTTGACTGTTTGAAATGTTAACGAAAGTTCTCTCTTTTTTAGCTGACGGTGGAAAAAGAGAAACTCCTTGCAATGCAACTCCATCTGCACCTATCTGAGCACAACTTGACTGACTTGGTAATTTATCCAATGCTTGGATTGTTCCTTGAAAAGAATGCTTTGGATTTAAAAAAAATAATTTGGTTAAAATGTTCTGAATATTGACACAGGGTTGAAGAATGGTTAAAATGCTAAATTTTGGCACTGTAGCAAGCCTTTATTTATATTAAAAATCTCATTGAGTTATCCATATGGTCTACTATATTAAACAGAACATAAATTATTATAACATGCTTTGAAATCCTCATCCTGTCGCTTTATTTGGCACTAAGTAGTCACCACTATAGTCATGTTTTTATTAGGTTGAAATTGTGGTTTTAGTGGCAGTTAAAATGAGTGAAGCATTATTTTATTTGCAACCACATTACCAAAAGGCAATAAAATTGGGGAAACGACTCGTTAATGCCCTCAGGTGAACAATTAACCGGCCAAACCATTGCCAATTATCATCCACTTTTTAAGACATTTCTGTGTACCCAACCTGTCCATGTTGAATGTATATGTTGTTGGATGACTCTCCCTGTTAGAAGGCATGTTCAGATTGGCCCTACAACAACAGCCTGGCACTGGTCCTGCCCCACAATGCAGATGGAGCAGCACGTGGTGCCACTAAGGAGCAGGAAGAGCTAGCACAGCCCGGGTATTGGCATGCTGCCACTCGCCAACACATACTGCCAGGTAACACTAACCCCTGTCCCCACTAAACCCTCACC
>JACXGI010000922.1:83688-110195 GCA_016801175.1 Esox masquinongy
CCAACTAACCCTCTCCCCACTAACCCCTGTCCCAACTACCCCCTCTCCCCACTAACCCCTGTCCCAACTACCCCCTCTCCCCACTAACCCCTGTCCCTACTAACCCGGCATGATTGCTTTCATTTTCTATCCCACAGATCTTGTCCCGAGTGTTGAGTGTTACAAATACAACAACATCAGGCCTCCATTCACCTACGCTTGTCTGATAAGATGGGTGAGTGGTCTGATTTAGACTTCAAAGTCTCACTAAACATTTGTGTAAAGGAGCACTTGAGTAAAGAAAAGGGTGACTATTGAGAGTGATTATGAATTTGAGGCACTACCTATCCAAGCTACAGTAGCAAGATACTGCAACCATTGGTAAAATAAGTTCATGAACTTTTACATTGAAGCCCTGGAATTCTCCTTGCGGAAGAAGTGTCAGATGGTAAAATGAGCCAACTAAGTGAAAACAAAACGGGCTCCAGGGATAGCTGTAGGCAAGGTTTTCATAGTCTGCAGGTAATGTCAATCAACAGCATGAGGAGGCATAGTATTGTTTTGGCTGTGCCAGTCACTGCTCGATTGTGAGAATAGGATTTTCCTGTGAGAGAAATATGTTGACAGAAATCATTCTATTTTGAAAAGGTAACGCATTATTATTCATTATTTATTCTTGGTAGAACTAATGGGGTGCTAGGCCTATTCAACAGGTGTCTACGGCATTTATCTTTGTTGAACTGCAACACATCGTTATTCTACCTTTCTGTCCAACCAAGACATTAATAGAATATTAATTGTACCAGACTAAATGCGTAGCAAGACTACTTTTGATGTTATGTGAGACATTTTAATTGCTTAAGCCTATTGTTAAGGTCTACCATTTCTGTCTGCAGTCTATACTGGAGTCTCCAGACAAGCAACGCTCTCTGAATGACATCTACAACTGGTTCACCACCATGTTCTTCTACTTCCGACACAACACGGCAACATGGAAGGTCAGGGTTTTCCTTTGATTATTATGTTCACTTTTTAAAAAATTTGAGTTTTGAGCAATATTGTCTCTTGAAATCCAAACCCAAGCTGTATTCACTTCCCTCAACAGAACGCTGTACGTCATAATCTTAGCCTACACAAATGTTTTGTGCGAGTGGAGGGAGGAAAAGGGGCTGTCTGGACGGTGGATGAACTGGAATATCAAAGGAGAAAAGGACAAAAATACCACAGGTACAGTATTTGTGCTGTGGATGTGCTCTCTTAATTTAGCCTTAACCCGTCTATCCTTTAAAATTGGATTTATTTACAAAATAAAACACCCGACAATGTGTTATTTTGTATGTTTTTTTAAATTAAATTGTAAAAGAATTAACTACTTTTTCAGGGATCATCATGTGAAATGCCTGGCCCCCTACTTCTCATATCGTCCAGAGGGACCTTGAATAAATAAACATCCCTTCAGTGAGTGAAAAACTACTGGAAAACAAAGTCACCAGGACCTTTAACCGATTCTGGTATTTTATAACAGGGCTGGAGCAAAAGCCTGCATAGTAGCTCTCCAGGAGGAGTGTTGACCTGTCCTACTCTACAGTATCAACATTAAACATCTTCACCTTTGTTCAGCAGCAGATGGTGCTACAGCATAGTCTCTGATCATGAAGAAGTGTGCAAGTCTGGAATGGCCATACATTTTACAATCTGGGGGGGGGGTATTTTGTAAATAAAAACACAGAAAAAAAGGGTAATTATTTATTGTACTTTTTGCAATGCTACATTGCTAGCTAATCCAATTTTTACATTGTGTGAAATGAGATAGAAATACCCTGTCATTAAATTCATATTTGCTTATCTCCAAATGGATAATCTGTTGCAGTCATCACAAAAACATTTCCTCACTTAACTACTTATCTGTCACTTTGGTATTGTTATAGTGAAACACATCAGTTCTGTTCTTCATTTGTAAAGTTTATTGCAAAAGGGATGTATTTTTGTTTTTTAGTAGTAAATCTAGGTTTTGACCTTAACTGTTTGAATTTGCCATAAAAATTTATGATTTACATTTACATTTTCGTCATTTAGCGGACACAGTGACTGAAAGTTAGTACAAACATTTAAGACAGCTGGGTGGAACAACCACACAACTCAGTAGTAGTAAAATATATTCTACTTAATTATTCATCAGCAAAAGGGGGAACTTGGTAATGTTAAACACCAGTTTAACCATGCCATTCTGGATGAGTTGCAAGGATTTGGTGGCACACCAAATAATGATTTGCACTTAAACAAGGTGTGAGATGACATGCCCTATGTGATGAGCATCTAGCAAATGTGGTCCATTCTCATCTAAAGGGAAGGATTCACTTCCAATGTATCCAATTTTTTAAGAAAAATCTTATCTCAAGTACTTCTATGTCACCGTAGTCTTTAATATACTCAAGCCCTGCATCCCTACCTGAGTGGTGTTTTCACTGTCCTGCGCCATAGGGAGGGCACCTCCAAAAAGAGCAGTCAAACTGCTTCATCTTCCTGGCATCCCAATGTTGGATGAGTTTCCCCTTGAGGCAATGACATCAGCCCTTCTCATCATCCTAAACATTTTTAAAGAGGATCTAAAATATGTCCACAGATGTTCATTTTCTAGCACTGACTGATTTCTACCGCTGTGAAGAAGAATGTGTAGGGATGTGCATACGTTCCCTAGAGAATGTAGCTACACAGTGTCTATACAGTAGCTCAAAAAATTCCTAAACATCTCTACTGTGTTTTGAAATTTTACTCCTGAGTCAAATTATAAACAGAGCCAGCAGTTGTCAATATTTATGAATTTGGCTTTCCCTAGAATTGGATTTCCAGTATTTATATCTATATTTATTGCAAAAGAAAAGTGCATGGAAATGCATGATACAGATTAAAATATTTAAAATATTAGACTATATCATGGCTCCTTGCCCCTGGCACACCTCAGAGGGACCAAATACATTTCCCAGGTCTATCATTTAAAGCATTTCCGTAAGAAGTGGCACCTTTAAAATGTCTATGCAGGTGCTCATTACCTACTTTATGTTTTCCATTGATCCTAGCCATCAAACAGGTGTCTCTGCCACAATATATGTTTTATGGAGTCAGCATTTACAATAACAGGCTGCAAATAAAAATAACATCTAATTCTATTTCCTTTTGGGGACCCCTTTCATTTATAGTTAGGCAAAAGCCCACCTTATCAGATTACGTAGGTTAGTGTAGGAAGGTGAGTACAGTTTGAGCTGATCACAATGTTTGCTTGAAAACTTGGAGCAATTGTTTTTTTCCCATGGATTTATGATGTACGGAAATACTGATATATCCATATGGGTTCGTACATATTTATGTCCAGTAAGCTTGTTCAGGTGCACACCAGTAGTGATTACATTCACCGATTCATGTGTTTTCATGTGACACATGTCTTATGTCCCTTGAAAAAAAAGAACCATCTGATTTTTAATGACAAACATTGTGCTACACCTGCTATAATCCTGTGGTGTAGCTATGGGAGTGCCCAGTGGCCCAGACAGATTGAATACTGGCCACTTGGGCAGGCTTGAACATTCCCGCTGGCCACTTGGGCAGGCTTGAACATTCCCGGGACCTTATTGATTAAACTGCAATCACATGGTAGGTGATTCTTTGCTAATGTGAACTAGCTAGCAAGTTCATGTATGTGATTTTTCACAAAAGCAATGGTTCAAGGATGACGAGGAAACAACAACTGCTGCTCAGCTATCTCCATTAGCCAAGACAAATCTATCAAAGTTGTCATCAGTTCACGAAAAGTACTCCTTAGAAAGAGGGCTGCCCACAAGACTGATCAATTATGTGCTGGCCACTACTTTGTGAAAAAGACAGCTAATTAACTAAACACCTGTGGGTTGAACTTAGACAGCTGACTGAGTAGCTCTAGAAAGCTTCCTGACACGTGTGCTATTATAACTTAAACTTACATATACACATTGTATTGCATAGGAAACATGCATGATATTTGTAATCTGACTGCACTAAGAAGGGCATTGTGTTCAGGGTTGGTGGATGGGCAGAAACACCTTTAACCTTAACTCCAATAATTACATATTCTAATCCATGGAGAGGTTCTGTTGTTGTTTTCTAACCTTAACCCTCACCTTAATCCTAGTACTTTGATACCTAACCTTCAGTCTAACCTTAAATCTATTTCAATTCGTAAGATATTTTAGTAGAATTTGTAACATGTCATGTCGGGGGTTGCGGGAGCAAGGAACCAGATGCAGGCAGAATGCGGTCAATTTTAGCTTTTAATAAACAATTAACAAGCACGACCAAACAACAAAGAAAAGGGCTGACTGAAGCAGCAAAACGACGGTACAAAATTGCTCTAAAGAAACTTACGTTAAACAGCAACACACACAACGACATCCAACAACAACAACAATGATCCACAAATGCGGGGAGCAGAGGGGAAACATTTAAACACTTACAAATGATGTGATAGGGACTTGGTGTGCATGATTAGAGACGTGACACAAAACAAGTCCAGGATGTGTTCGTGAGTGATGGGAACTGCAGGTGCATGGAACGGTGGCGCTGCTGCTCACCATATCGTAACAGTACCCCCCCCCCAAATGCCCGCCCACTGGACGGGCCAACACGAACCCAAGGGAGTGGGGGGGCAGCGCAGAACCCCCACCGGCACAAACCCACCGAGGGGGCGGAACAGCCGAGACTAACCAGGGCGGCGGAGCCGTCGGGACAGGCCGGGGAGGCGGAGCCGGCGGAGGGTCAGGAGCCGGGAGAGGGCCAGGAGAGGGCGCCGTGGCGGCCGGGACAGGAGAGGGCGCAGGAGCGGCCGGGACAGGAGAGGGCGCCGTGGCGGCCGGGACAGGAGAGGGCGCAGGAGCGGCCGGGACAGGAGAGGGCGCCGTGGCGGCCGGGACAGGAGAGGGCGCAGGAGCGGCCGGGACAGGAGAGGGCGCAGGAGCGGCCGGGACAGGAGAGGGCGCCGGGGAGGCCGGGACAGGAGAGGGCGCAGGAGCGGCCGGGACAGGAGAGGGCGCCGGGGAGGCCGGGACAGGAGAGGGCGCAGGAGCGGCCGGGACAGGAGAGGGTACCGCGGGCCGAGGCGGCAGCTCTAGGGCAGGAGAGGGGGCCGCGGGACGAGGCGGCAGCTCTAGGGCAGGAGAGGGGGCCGCGGGACGAGGCGGCCAGTCCTCTGCGGGCTCGGGTGGCGGCGGCGGCCAGTCCCCGGCAGGTTCTGGCGGCGGCGAAAACAGGGCAGCAGGGGGAACTGACGGCGGCAAAAACAGGGCAGCAGGGGGAACTGATGGCGGCGAAAACAGGGCAGCAGGGGGAACTGACGGCGGCGTCGGCCGCTGGGCAGCGGGAGGTGCTGGCGGCGTCGGCCGCTGGGCAGCGGGGGGTGCTGGCGGCGTCGGCCACTGGGCAGCGGGAGGTGCTGGCTGCGACTCCAAGGCAGCAGGGAACAGCCGGCGCCGTGGCGCTGGCACAGGACGTAGAGGGGGTGCTGTCAAGGACCCCTCGGGCACCCACTCAGCCCCCCCCCCCTAAAAATTTCCTGGGGGGGCCTCTGAGTCTCCGAAACCGAAAAGGGCATGACTCTCAAAGAATGGCAAAATTACATATTCATTGCTAAGGTTTTCGATATTTCAGCCTGTGTTAATGGTCCAAAAGATGGATTCACAATGCTGAGTTACAGTAAATCACTGAATATGTCGTGGTAAACCCCTCACACCTGTCAGAGTTCTGTCACATTTATTTAGGCTACATGTCGTTCAGTCACATTACAGCCTGGGCATGGGGTGTATTCATTCTGCCAAACTACTGTCCCAGTTTTGGTGACAACTTTTTATGCAACTAAAATGTTTTGTTCAATAGTATGAATAAAGCCCTGGTACCCATTTAGCACTGACAATAGCCTATATTAAAACATTTTGCGACACAGAAAAATAAACAAAATTGGCATAGCAATGATATAGTTAAGAAAATCATCTTGCCATTCCTCTCGGTTTCACTGTGTAAATATTATTTTGCATTGATGTGGACCCAGTGACCCAGACTTTAGCCGTTTGATCAGGACTTGAGCGCAGGCATTCATCCATAGAAACTTGTGACTTGATTCATGACCCGACCATTGCTGTCACTGACTTGGAGTTGGACAAGACTTAACCATAGGGCTCATGACTAGACTTGGATTTGAGCAATTGGGATTAACCTAATTTGGTCTTTCTTAATGGCATATCTCATTAAGATAATAGCCAGCGTGTAGAATAAAGCCAAAATGCAAATTAGGATATTGCATATTTCTACTTTTTGTACCTCGGCAAGATACATCGCCACTCCATACCACAGGCAACAGCAACATAAATATGACAATGATCCCAAATTCACATGTTAATTCAGATTTACATTAAAATAGTGTTATTAAACTCTCATTTTTGCTAGGATGTATAATACGCTGGTAATCCTTTAAATATTTAATTTCACCCATTAAAATACAAAATTTCCTCTCACCTTAGAGGATTGTTTTGAATAACAAGCACCGTGGCACCCAAACCCGGTCACAACCCAATCTCACCTAGATCTTTGTCTTATTCCTGTAGTAAATGCTTGGGTATATAGTGAACATATACCCAAGCACTGCAAAATCTCAATATTTCCATGAGTAGGTGTCTTTGCATGTTCTTTGTTCTCTCTTTTCACAGACAGACATTTGACATTTCCCAATGCCCATTTCCCCCCTATTTAGTTTCAAGTCTGTAATGTGTCTATGTCTTATCTCTCACTGACAATCTTACATCCACAAACCTGATAGCTCTCAGAGAAGGGCCTTAGGCAAGATATTTTTGACAGGACCAGAGAGGATTGACTCTGGAGGTGACAAGTTTCAACTTTCCAGACCTTGAGTCATAAATCCTTACTAGCACTTGTCTGTTCAAGGTTCTCACAAAAAAAGTTTGAAAAAAAAAATTGTGTTTAAAATTAATAACAATAAAATAACAAAAGCAAAGATTAAAAACTACCTAGCATTTGTTCAAGGCAGCTGCCAAATAATACGTGTTAGCCCAAATCAATGACAAACTGATTTGATGCTATGATTCATTTGTACTGTTAAATCAGTTGCGTATATGTTATACTTCTTATTCACATTCTGAACTGCACTTAGCAATGCCACCTACAAAACATTCAAAGTATTAAAAGTTCAAATACTTTGATTTTCAAAGAGTGTTTGTGTATAAATTAGGAGTAACCTTTGAATGAATCATGTGGTTCTGTTATCCATTTTCATAGATAGATATTGCCTGACCTGGTGACAGCAAATTGTACACAGTTTTTGTCATTTTACAACTCTTAGTGATTTGCTGTTACAGATTGTGGGTTCAAAGGACATGCTTAATCTCAGACAATTTAGTCTGAATGTCATAGTCCTCCAAGCCAAGACCTGCCTTTTGAAACCCAATCTTCAAAATAAAGGCTTCAAAATAGTATTTTTTTCCTTGACTTTGCTAAGAACACCAACAATGAAGGGATTCATGTCTGGTACTGTGTAAATTCTTATAATGATTGTAAAACTTTTCAAAGGATTTAGAGCAGAGAAATTGCATGAGTGATTCCTCTATGACGGTGCCACTCTTTCTTTGATAGAGAAGACGCTAAATCTGATCCCAGTACATTAACTGGTTTCCTATGTACTGGATGGGAGTATCCCACCAGAGGAAATGAACAGCTCTTCATCCTGTCTGACAGCCAAGGACTTTCCACCACTTTGATGTCATGCCATTTGTATGGAGCAGCCTGGGGTAGACAGATGATAACTTGAGTTCTCCAATTTCTTTATTTCTCTTGTTGGTGGGCTCTTTATAATTGCTCAGAGGGTGATTAAAGGCCCTCAACAAGGTGTAAGACTTTTGAAACATAGCTCAAAGCCTAAGAAGAAATGTACTAAACTTGCTTTTGTAAAATGGCTAGTTTCAGTATACTGAAACCTTCATATGTACTTTAAATATACTGTAGGACAGTGGTATTCAAATCTGGCCCTTGAAGCCAGTTCCACTCCATTTTTCAACTGCAACCCCTTAAGCAATGCAAAAATGAAGTGGCACTGTCTTCCGGGGCCAGATTTGAATACCACTTCTGTATTATAAAGGGTGCTGCTTGAAATGATGTCAATCCTTATGGGATGGTAATTATTTTTGTATAAAATATTTAAATAAAATCATAAATCCTTTTTCATAAATCCAAACTCCAATTCATAATGATAACATTCCAAATAAAGGACACAAACATAAAAAGCATATGATTTATTTTCATAGTTTATTTAACAAAAGTGGTTTATTTAACAAAAACTCCTTTCAAGTGTGCAAAAATATGCGAACCTCCGTTAGCAGCGATAACTTGGAGTAAACGTCTCCTATAGCCACTAATCAGTCCCTGACATATTTTTTCACTGATGGCCTGATGTCCTGTTCAAGAATCTGCTGATTTACCTCAGACTTCATGGTTCCCTTAATGATGTACATCGACCAGGTCCTGAGGAGGAAAAGCAGCACCAGGTCTTGACAATCCCTCCACCATGTTTGACTGTTGGGATAAGTTTCTTTTGGTAATAGGAATTGTGGGTTATCGCCAAACATGGCGGTTTTGATTAAGACAATAAAGGTCAATGTTGGACTCATCTGTCCAGAGAATGGACTTACAGAAACATTTAGGTTTGTCCAGGCGGTCTCTGGCAAAGTTAAGACAGTATGTGTTCCTTTTTGACTGCAGAGGCTTCTTCCAAGCAACTCTCCCATAAATGTTGATTCATCGTATTTTTTATTGTTGAAGCATGCACAGTAACTTTGCACAGTAACTTGCAGCAAGGAAGGTTTGCAAATCTCCAGATGTTTTGTTTGGATTGGCATTTACTCAATTTTTTTTGGTGTGGCACTTGGGGACATTTTGGAAGGGCATCCACTTTTAGGCTGCGCTGCTGTTATGTTAAATGCTCTCCATTTGAAAATGATTTGCCTCACAGCGGACTGATGGAGCTCAAATCTTTTTGACATGATTGTATATCCTTCCCCAGACTGATGTGCTCTTACTAGTGTCTTCCTGATATCCTTTGAGATCTCCTTTCCCTTGGGTTGGTGTGTTTTGCATTCACTTGTATGACTCCCGCCCCAAAATCTTTCTTAAAGATCCCTCCTTTGATTGGTTCATTTGGTAACAAATTATTTACCCACCTGATTCTACTTACCTACTTGATTTATTAACCAATGCAATCTGAAGTTTACTTTTGCACCAGCACTAATTGCTTTTTAATCATGTTTTTCAACTACACCCATGTTTTCCTCTAAACCAGCAGATAAAAATGACTGGTTCTGATTAAATAAAAATGTCATGGTGAACACTAAGCGAAATCTACAATTGCACAAGGGGTTCACATACTTTTAAGCAGCACTGTGTGCATATATATATATATTTATACAGTGGATATAAAAAGTCTACATACCCCTGTTAAAATGCCAGGTTTTTGTGATGTGAACTTCTTCTTCATCTTCAGCTTTCTAATGGACGCCTGTTTTGTGCCAAAATTGCCTGGTATTTGTAACTGTTCATAATTACCTCCACCCTGACTAAGGCCCCGGTTCCAGCTGAAGAAAAGCAGCCACAAAGCATGATGCTGCCACCACCATGCTTCACTGTGGGTATGATGTTCTTTGGGTGATGTGCAGTGTTGTTTTTGTGCCAAACATGGTATATCTTCCATGGTATATCTAATGCTTTGGAAATTCTTTTGTACCCTTCTCCTGACTGATATCTTTCAACAATGAGATCCCTCTGATGCTTTGGAAGCTCTCTGCGGACCATGGCTTTTGCTCTGAGATGCAAAGAAAATGTCAAGAAAATCCTACTAGAACAGCTGAACTTTATTTGTGATTAATCAGAGTCACGTTAAATGATGGCAGGTGTGTAATGACTTGTATTTAACATGAGTTTGAATGTGATTGGTTAATTCTGAACACAGCCATATCCCCAGTTATAAGAGGGTATGCACACTTATGCAACCAGGTTATTGTAAGGTTTCCATTTTTCCCCCTCAAAGATTTCAGTTTGATTTTCAATTGAATTGTTCACGTTATAGGTCATTCTTTTACGTCACAAGAACCTGGCATTTTAACAGGGGTTGTGTAGACTTATAAAAAGTTGTGTAGTACACACTTTTGTTGCCAGCGGTTTAGACATTAATGGCTGTGTGTTGAGTTATTTTGAGGGGACAGCAAATTTACACTGCTATACAAGCTGTACACTCACTACTTTACATTGTAGCAAAGTATCATTTTCTCAGTGTTGTCACAAAGATATAATCAAATATTTGCAAAAATGTGAGGGGTGTACTCACTTCTGTGAGATACTGTATATATATATATATATATATATATATATATGTATGTATATACAAGATGTTTTGGTTAAGTTTCCTTGCCACTGTTTTCACATGTTAATGATTTATCATTTGTGGCATAAATGATTAAACCAGATGACCCCAGCAGATTTTTTATACTTTCTAAAATGCTGTTGTAGGTATCTTGGGTTGATGTAGGCTTGCGATGTGTGTAGTTCCCAAATGGGACAAGACTTTGACTCCAGGGAGAGAGACGGGGAAGTCATTTTACCATCTCACCAGGGGGCCTGCCACACCATCAGGGTGGGGGCCCTACCACACCTACTTCCCACAGCTATGATGAAGTCTCAGGGAACAAGGTCTCAGTAAACATAATATAAACTACTGTTAAGCTTGGTGGATGTTGATCGGTCCCTGGATGAGATATGCTACTGGAAGTACTTTTGAAGCAGTAGGTAGCATACATTGTACTATAGGCACTTAAATGTATGAAATAACGAATACGAATGTGCATTGTACATTTCTGCTTTTCTGTCTTTTCAAGTGTTATTTTGGAGAACAGACTGTACCAAATTTAAAGCGCTTATATCATTGATGAGTTATAACCTACAATTTTCTACACTTAGAACACAGTAAGTTGTCATACTGAAGATTTATCGTTGCATTGGACAGATGTTCCTGACTCCCTATTCCATCTCTGCAAGTCAGGCACTATCATTAGTATGTTTTGGAGGAAATGTTTCCAATTGCCTAGGCTTTTGAGCAAGTTATGGCTTTGTTATGGTTATTCAACTGCAAAAATGATTTATTTTGTAGTGCTTTGTTTGTGACAGTTGAAGGGATCTGGTAGGGAGCAGATTTATCAAATCAGCATGGCATCTTTGCCTAGTGGGGGCATAGCTAATTTATGCAGAACATTATAGTAACATCCATTAGCATTTGTCTCATGCAAAAACATTTTGCTTTCTTAATGGTGTTTGAGATAAGATTTCACATAATGTATGCTTGTTGAAGCAGCTCAAGGGTTAGGTAGCATTCAGACAGTACGTTTATTTCTGACAAAATACTATTTATCTTGTGAAAATGTTAGCAAACGCCTATGCATATAGATGGAAAGTAACTATTCCAAGAGTTAACCTACTGACTTTGGAATGCATACTGACATTGAAGGACTTGAAGGAAGTTGACATACTAAAATACATTTTTATTTTTTTTACTTGGTGATAGATGGTTTACCATCCATGGTCCAGGAGAAACTGTAATCCATGATTCAGTTTTCTTTAAACAGATTTTACACACTTCAGCTAATTTTATCCCCTGCTAGATATGCAGGGAATGGGAGAGTTTATCATAAAATCAGACAACATACAGAGTTAATTTTCATTTTGGGGATCTTTATTAAAAAATCAAGCCTTCATTACCTGCATATATTTTTTTGCTTGCGTCGGCTAAAGCAATTAGCTGACTTTTGTAATGGCTGTCAGAGAACATATGATCCTGGAGGCCCATAAAAGCAGGGTATGTCATAGTCAAAAAATGTACTTATTTGTCTGCTTTTGGCCAAAGCACATTGACATTTGATTCAACACTAGGTGGTGTGTCAGAGTTTGTGAGAGAACACTCACAGAGTTGGAAGGTCAAATCTGTGTTTCCTGTTGTGCCTTTTGTAAGGGATATTGTTCGTTTCAAGCTCAGGAAACTCTGTCACACACCCTGAATGAACACCAGAGAGCCTATTAATTACTTATGCAAATACTTAGGAATTGTTTAATTTTATCAATGAACAACATTATTGTTGGAACTCTATTGTGTTTGTTAAGGTTGGTTATAATTCCTCATTTCCAATTGTGGAAAATTAAAGGATAAAATTCCAGTGAGACGGTGCTGTGTAGAAATGTGATTTTTTGGCAGAATTGGAAATGGCACTGGTCTACACCGTGCCATGCAATGCCATGCCAATTGGATACATGGTGGTGCTATAACAAGCAATATGCTGGGACATGTTCATCAGCTCAAGCCCCTCACCTTGAGTGACATATAGTTGTAACATTTGGTACATACAGTGGATATAAAAAGTCTACACACCGCTGTGAAAATGCCAGGTTTTTGTGATGTAAAAGAACGAGACAAAGATAAATCATGTCAGAACTTTTTCCACTTTTAATGTGACCTATAATGTGAAAAATTCATTTGAAAAACAAACTGAAATCTTCAAGGGGGAAAAATTAAAAATAAAAACCTTACAATAACCTGGTTGCGTAAGTGTGCACACCCTCTTATAACTGGGGATATGGCTGTGTTCAGAATTAACCAATCATATTCAAACTCATGTTAAATAGAAGTCATTACACACCTGCCATAATTTAAAGTGACTCTGATTAATCACAAATAAAGTTCAGCTACACAGTGAAGACAGTCATCATCAAGTGGAGAAAATATGGCACAACAGAGACATTACCAAGAACTGGACGTCCCTCCAAAACAGATGAAAAGACGAGAAGAAACTGGTCAGGGAGGTTTCCAAGAGGCCTGCAGCAACATTAAAGGAACTACAGGAATTTCTGGCAAGAACTGGCTGTGTGCTACATGTGACAACAATCTCCCGTATTCTTCATATGAATGGGCTATGGGGTAGGGTGGCATGACGGAAGCCTTTTCTTACAAAAAAAAACATCCAAGCCCGGCTGAAGTTTGCAAAAACAAACATCAAGTCCCCCAAAAGCACGTGGGAAAATGTGTTATGGTCTGATGAAACCAAGGTTGAACTTTTTGGCCATAATTCCAAAAGGTATGTTTGGCGCAAAAACAACACTGCACATCACCCAAAGAACACCATACCCACAGTGAAGCATGGTGGTGGCGGCATCATTCTTTGGGGCTGTTTTTCTTCAGCTGGAACTGGGGCCTTAGTCAGGGTGGAGGGAATTATGAACAGTTCCAAATACCAGGCAATTTTGGCACAAAACCTTCAGGCGTCCGTTAGAAAGATGAAGAGGAATTTCACCTTTCAGCACGACAACGACCCAAAGCACACATCTAAATCCACAAAAGCATGGTTTCACTAGATGAACGTTTTGGAATGGCCCAGCCAGAGACCAGACCTGAATCCAATTGAACATCTGTGGGGTGATCTGAAGAGGGCTGTGCACAGGAGATGTCCTCGCAATCTGACAGATTTGGAGCACTTTTGCAAATAAGATCGGGCAAATATTGCCACGTCACGATGTGCCATGCTAATAGACTCCTACCCAAAAAGACTGAGTGCTGTAATAAAATCAGAAGGTGCTTCAACATAGTATTAGTTTAAGGGTGTGCACACTTATGCAACCAGGTTATTGTGAGTTTTTTATTTTTTATTTTTCCCCCTCAAAGATTTCAGTTTGATTTTCAATTGAATTGTTCACGTTATAGGTCACATTAAAGGTGGAAGAAGTTCTGACATGATTTATCTTTGTCTCATTCTTTTACTTCACAAGAAACTGGCATTTTAACAGGGGTGTGTAGACTTTTTATATCCACTGTAGGTGCTCCTCCACACAAGTAAGACATTTGCCTCTAGCTTAAAAACACCTAAATCCATACTCCTTTGGGACAGAATGACCAATCTTCACGTAAGTTGATTTTTAGCATTCATGGAGAACGTTCTAACAGACTATATAATAACTATATTCTCCAGACGACAACATAAAAAATGCTGGCCATTACTGACCATGTGGTCTTCGTCTAACATGAACATCCCTATAAAATCAGACTGCAAGTAACGCTTGCAGCCTAGAGTAGAATTATACTCACTTTAAAATAATAAATCAATTATTAATTGCATTAGGGTATTGGAGGCTATTATTAGTATTATAATTTTGGTGGCCCTAAACAAAATCAATGTGGAGTTTTCTTTAGTTACATGTCTCATGTCTTCACTGTTTGTGCATAATCATGCCATGGCCTTTCCACGGCCTATCAGCTATTCCTCTATGTTCATGTGGATTCAAATGGAAAATGTGTCCAATTTGAATGATTTTGTGTGTGGTTCAATTTCAGATGTGGAAACCCCCCACCTACCACAGTTGTATGTGGCATGAGGATAAGAAATGTTGATTAGTAAACTACTCAGCCCCTTGCCACTACCAACTTCTTCAGGGTATCTTCCATTGTCTTCCAAGTGTTGCTGATGAAACCCCTTTTGGTAACTTCCACAGTGTGACAAGTTATTTACTTTACATAATATAAACAAGCACGAAACAAACAAATCCATCCTGTCGTTTGAAATCCTATAAACATCAGTAAGAGATATTTAATTTAGGATGTACAGTATTTCATCTTTTTCATGTCAAGTCTTGAAATCCAACATTAACACAAATGCCTATGTCACAACAAGGCTGGCCTATCCACTCTTTTGTGTGAAATTGTGCAACTTCAACATTACGAGGTGAATTATGATTCCACTTCACTCAGTGGTGGCTGCATAGTTGGACACTCGCTGGAAGGGGTCCCTGGGGGGTCTAATAAGCTCATATACCCAAAATATGTTCACTCCCTCAGCTTTGGGAGACTTGACAGAGGCTCATGTGAATGCGGAAACAGAGGGCAGAGGGAAGGGGTTGAACAGATGTTGTTGCATGCATCAAACAATGGTTATGTGCCACGTCATTGATTGTCTCTTTCACCAATGACTGCAAAACATGGACAAAGCCATTGATCACGTGACACCATTAATTCCTATGTGATGACTCAATAGCACATTTGAAGCCAAAGTAGTTGGGTTAAGATGCAGTTCTGTCCCTGAGCATGGCAGTTAACCTTAATTGCTCTCAGAGTGCTTGTTGTAGCAGCTCATTGCACCTTTCCTACTTGGAGAGGTTGGATTAAATGCAGATGCCAAATCTTGGTTGGACCTTGTATGCAAACTAACAAATATCCCCTTCCCTTTTCCCTAATGAGGGATCCTATTTTCTGCCGACAATGTCAGCAATACCACCGTCAGCCATTAACATTTCTGGATTTAATGAGAGGGGGCAGTCATTCTCCCCTGTCATCAACTGACAGATTGCTGTAACATGTGGTTAGATGAAACTTAAAATACCTATCCAGGCATTTTAAAATCTGTCAAGCATCAGCAATGTCTGAGGAGAGGAAAAGGCTCATAGAAGGTACTCTGAAAATGTTAGCCATAAGGGTAGTACTAAAACAACTTGGGTGAAGTTCATCTTAGATAAAGTGCAATGCAAGCAGATTAGGATATTTGGTTTGGGTGGAAGAAACTGTACAGTAAAACCTGTAAAACTCACATGCTCTGTGGTTCAGCAAGTCAAATTGTACAGAGTATATGAAGAAAATGTTTTGGCAAGTTTTGCTCCTTCCAGTCCTAGACCCATTCAAAATGTTTGAGTAGCCAGGTGCCACTCAATTAGAATGAGCAAAGGAAGATCATAAATACTGTATATACTGAAAAAAATATGATTGCAATAATTCAAAAGATTTCACTGAGTTACAGTTCATCTAAGACAATCAGTTAATTAAAATAAGTTCAGTAGGCCCTAATATAGATTTTAAATAATTGGGAATACAAACATTTTCATTACTTTTTCTGGCAACAGCTCTGGTGGAAATTCATGCAGTTAGCCTCAAAATTTGAAACTTCAGCCTCAAAACTTGCCTCAAAACTTGAAACTTGATCTGTGGCATTTCATGACAAAACTGCACGTTTTAGAAGGGCCTTTTATTGTCCCTAGCATAATGTACACCTGGGTAATGATCATACGGTTTAATCAGTTTCACAGTATGGCAAAACTCTAAGATGGTGTCAGTCCTGGCTGGGGTGCCTCTAGGCATCTCTATGTGCCTGGAGGACACAGTCAGGGCCTCACTGCAGAGGTCCCTCTTGGCATCTCTGCGCTTATGTTTCATTATCCCCAATCAGAGACAGCTGCTTCCTATTGATTCTGATTGGGGATCCTATTTAAGTTGCTTTAGTTCTGGTCTCATTTGTTGGTCATTGTTTGGTGTTAGCTTTTGGTGTTAGCTCTTGTTTGATGTTAGCTCTTTAGATATTTTTTTGTTGGAGAGAAATAATAAAAGGATGATACCCTCTCGCTCTGCTCCACGTCTCCTGCCTCACGTGCACTGTGACAGAATGACCAACCCACCCAGGACCAAGCAGGGCTGGACCATGGGGGAACTCCTCGGAGACAAGCTCCTTCCCTCCGAGGAGGAGTACCTCCATGGCCTAGCTCTGGATCCACACCAGGATCCAGGGCAGTGGCATTGCCAGCAAGCTCCATGGCGGCGATCCAAGGGGCAGGCCCGACAAATGGCTCAGAAGACCCACCAGGCAGTTTTTTTTTTGGGGGGGGGGCTATGGGGCCTGTCGGAGGGGCTGGAGGGTGAGCCCTGCCACTACACTTGTGGGGGTTTGAGGAAGAGCCCCTGCAGCCATGGGAGCAGGAGTACACAGAGGGGTCTGAGGATGACGACGAGGTGCTCCTGTCCCCCAACTCTTGGGGCCTCTTTGACGAGCCCCTGCAGAACAGGAACCAGGGGAAGGAGGACGAAGGAGGCACACTTTGGCCTCCAACCCCAGAGGATCAGCAGCCACCAGAGGGCTTCTTTGCTTGGCCTCTGGAGGAGCAGGCCAAGTGGTGGAGGGCCTGGCTGTGACTGAGGCCTCCAAACCAGGAAGCCTCTACGGCAGTGGAGGAGGACGAAGGGGCCTTCGAGCGCCGTAGGCAGATGTGGAGGGAACATCTGAGGCCCTGGTTTCCAGACCCGTTGGTGGCCGAGGAGGAAACGTCCAGCCAGGCCTCCCATCCCTGCCCGATGGTTCCTGTGCCGGTCCCCCGCCCTGAGCCCCCAGAGCCGGTCCCCCACACCAGGGCTCCAGTGCCGGTCCGCTGCCCTGAGCCTCCAGTGCCGGTCCCCTGCCCTGAGCCTCCATTACCACCTGCGGAGGGGTGGGACGATGAGCCACGGCCAGCCACCGCCTCCGGAGTAGAGGGCTGATGAGCCCCTCCCGTCGCCACCTCCTACCTCCGTTCCAGCGCCCTGTCCTGCTTTGGGGGCAGAGCCTCCCTCCGCTCTGGCACACTGTCCCGCTTCGGAGGCTCCGCCTCCCTCCGCTCCGGCGCCCCATCGTGCCTCGGGGGCGGAGCCTCCCTCCGGTCTGGCGCCCCGTCCTGCTTCGGGGGCGGAGCCTCCCTCCGGTCCGGTGCCCCGTCCTGCTTCGGGGGCGGAGCCTCCCTCCGCTCTGGCCCACTGGTTCATGCACCGTGACAGATGGATGTATTATCTTGGTATAGGCGCCAGAAACTTAAGGTCACTCTTCAAAACGTTCCATGAGTTGAAGCAGTTTTATCTAAAGTTTTTTTCATGTCACCACTGAGACTCCATAGGAGAAAGGAAAAACCTGCACTCAGTTAATATCCAAACAGTGTAATGCACTAGTAGTCAGGACAAATACATATTTGTTTTGACCGCTAATCTATATACAGTGCCTTCAGAAAGTATCCAGGCCACTTAAATTTGACTTAAGAAATCATCAATCTACACACAATACCCCATAATGACAAATTGAAAACCTGTTTTTGGAAATGTGTGACAATTTATTAAAATAAAAAATTGAAATATCTCACGTACGCACATAAGTACTCAGAACCTTTCTCCAGTACTTTATAGAAGTGCCTTTGGCAGTGATTACAGCTCTGAGTCTTTTCGTCCTGATGAAAGACAAATCTTTGCTCAGGTCTGAGGTCTATACATTCTGAATCAGGTTTTCTTTAAGGACCTCTCTTTATTTTGCTCCATTCACCCTTCAATCCTGACCCGTCTCCCAATCCCTGTCGCTGAAAAGCATCCCCATAGCATGATGTTCCCACCAGCATGCTTCATCATACAGTAGGGATGGTATTTGCCAGGTGATGATCAACACAATTATATCTCAGAGGTGTATGCAGAAAGACAGGTCTGTGCCTTTCTAAACATTGGAGTGTTATAGCAAAGAGTCTGGATACTTATGTACATGAGATATTCCTGTTTTCATGTCAAAAATGAGATTTCGCATAGGTCTATAACACATCACAATACGGAGAAAATGAGGGGGTTTGAATAATTTCCGAAGACATCGTACATTGTTTACCTACATGTTTAACAGTTTCCTGCAAACGTCTCAATAAATTAACAGCAGTTTTTCTCTATAACCTCATTTGGCAGTGGCAGTATAACTTTTAAGCAATGGATCCTCAGTTGGCACACATCACGTTTGACCACAATATCGTGTTTGACTTCAAAGGACTTTTCGTCACCAGTGCAATTGGTGCTTGTGCTCGCTATAACATTCATTTTAAATTATCTCCAAGACTTTCCAAAATAATAACAGCCACACTGGCACTTCAGGTAATGGGCCAAACATTGCAACCATGACATTAATTTACTTTCCTGTATGAGGGTGAAGAAGTTGTTATACTTAAAGAAGTTACATTTGAGAGCATTACAGCTAACACAGGAACATTTCCTACTGGAATGGTAGATAGTAAAGGCTGAGGGGGTACATATGAATCCCATTTTACCAGGCTGTCCTTTAGATTTGGTGTAAAAGCAAATCAAGGGATATTCTGAAAAGCCCCACCCCCAATGGGGTCTGTGGACAAAACCATTGCTAATTATTTTCAATAGATATTTTAACCACCTGAGAGACAGGAGAATAAGTAGACACCTATCCCTTATCCAACACTTTATGCATTCCATTGACCTCTTTACTGCATATAGGAGAACACTTTCCTTTTCCCACGTCTTTTAACGCAGCCACTTCCCATACTCTGGTTGCCATGTTTTGGGCTGCTGCTACCCCTTCTTGTTTTGTCATTGCCTTTCAGTTAATCATAAAGGAAGAATTCTGACTAAGGTCGTAATCCTAATCTACCATAAAACAACTGCCAATAAAATCTGCTAATTGTTTTCACAGTATACAGGCAGGAAAGGAATGTCTTGGGCCTTATTTGAACACTGTCTTAATTGGTTGCCTTGTCTCTCTCTCCTGTTGTATGCCGAGAAGCTGGACAGCTTTGTAAGAATCTTTGGAATTCCCAGACACTGCCTTTTCCCAGTGCCCTACACTGCCACATGAACAATGAAAGCAGCAACATCTTTCTTAAATTTCACAGCATGAACTCAGTGGACATGCCAGCCTCTCTCCCACCTCCTTTTCTCTTTCATTGTCAACTTCATCTAAAATCCGTAAGCAGGGACAACAGAGCAATGTCTAACTTAAAGTGTCAATCAGCAGTTCAAACTGTAACAAAGAAAACCACGCCCGTTTCGGTAAAAAAGCTATGACATAGGGCTGGAGGAAAGTAGCCACTCAGAAACAGTCATAGTCAGAGCAGACCAACCATGATGTAAACATGATATTTATAACAATGTTTGGAGGTTATTGCTTTTTTGTTTACATGTGCTTTGCTTACAAACATTGAAATACAACAATAACATAATTAAAAATAGTACAGGACAAAGCATCTAGCTCTTGAAGGACGAAATGTGACAGTTCACTCTGCCTGGCATTGAGGTAGTTAACTGTGACACGCTTGACTGGTTAAACTGAGAGAGAATGGGACTCGCGGCTTCAGAGTCAGAGACCAGTGGAAAAATAACTAGTCCGTAACACCTGCCATTATTGACTCGATTTGTCATTCCGGAGTATTCAGAGGACGACGATTTAGGTGTAAATGGAAAACGTGATATATTTATTTATCCGTAGGCTAATTCCCATTGCCAATAATGTAAGGAAAATTGGTCTTCTTGCAAGAAGTTAACTTTTTAACAACTTGCGAAACCGTATTCAAGCACATGAAGCAGCATTTGTCTACAGATAAGTGTAGCCAACACATTTCCTACTTTGGAGGCATATTTCAAACGTGATCATTTTTGGAAGGCTCACGCGGAATGTGTCATCTGTTCTGTCTCTGACGACGCCAACCGAACCAACCTGCATTTGAAGTGAGTTCAAGTGTTATTATTTTTGTGAGTACAGTACGTTTCTGAATATTTTTGGCTTTAAATAGACAACTTCTCTTTCAACCCAATCATATATTGTTATGTTATACCTCCAGTCAAAGTTAGTGCGCTATTTGGAAAAGACGGACAAAGTATGCCTACGCAATCGGCTACAATTTGAAGCATAGCCTATAATAACATTCTCATGATTCATGCATATTTTGTCGTTCTGTAGAAACTGTGTTGCGTAAAAGTTATAAACCGCTTACTTTTCAGATTTGGCAAACTGTCGTACCATGCTAGCATTCATTTTTCTTACGAAGGATTTAAGGAACATCAATAAAAACATGAGATTATGAAGGATGTATTAAGCATTTAAAGATAAGTTTCAAATATAGGGTTTTCCCCGATTTGCCTACCTCAAAAAGTGCACATTATGGTAAATGATACCTCAGATTTTTTCCTGAATCACGAAATGAGCAAACATAGCAACTTTCCTGATGGCCCATTAGGGTTTCTGTCATCGTATCTAAGGTTTGCTGATGTGATTGATAATGGTTATAGTAAACTAGATTACGAAATCACTCCATGCATGACTGCTTCTTAACTGCTTAGTGTCTAAAAGGTTAAAAAATGTAAAGAAAAATGGCAAACAAAAGCAAACTTTTTCAACGACCAGAGGTGAGGTTTTAAAATGCACATTATATGTTCCGTCTCAGTGGGCTAGGCATATGTATAATTCATACTCCACCTTCATGGCTGAAGGGCTATTGCATAATATATTTTAAGTTAAAAGCACAAAACGTTTGTGGCCTAAACCATCTGCCCATGTGTGAATAATGTCAGAACTTATTATTATCTTCTTAGCAAGGCTGTTATTAGAATGTTATTAGAATACCTACCTAGCCACCAAAAACCCACGCACAAATCCTCTACATTTACTAGACTGCTCCTTTTATTTTAGTGTCAAACAAAGGTGTAGCGTTATGCTAGGGTTGAGGGCCTGGACAAATACATGAAGCAAAAACAGGAAAAAGCTCTCAGTGGTTTTAACCCTTCAAAGCCATAGTTGAAATATTGAAGGAGATCCGTTTAGTGGATGTAATGGTTATGCATTTTATATGTATTGCTAAAAATGGGGAAAATAAAGTAATGGTAGGTTTGCTAACCCTTGCCATGAATAGAAAAAGTCTGAGTGGTAAAAATGCAGATTATAGTCCTTAAATGGATGTCACTATTACAAATATACCATTGACCACACAATTACCAAATTAACCCATTGAATTGAGTGTATAACCAGTAAAATGGCACATAGGGAAAGAAATATGCATTTCCATTAACTTGAAATTGTCATGGTTGCTTTCCAAAATATTTGTTTTCCTTTCTCATTGGACATCTGACTGCAGCCAAGTGGTTATAGTTACACATTTCTGAATCTTAATGTCTCAGTTGGGTAAGTCAGATATTAGCTGGAAATGTGAACACTGTACTGACAGTTCTTACACTATTCTGAATGTTTAGTTTTTTGTGTTTTAACAGTTTGCTCTGCTTTGTGGCACATATGAAACATTATGTAGTCTTAAAGGCCTGGATAAGGACAAAATGTATAAGGACAAAACTCAGTTTTGCTTTTGGATTATATTGTCCAACATGCATTTCTACAATCCTTTCCCCCAAAATGTTTCACATGATTTCATGTTAAATACACCTGTCTCTGGGAGGTCCCACAGTTGTATAGTACAATTCCTAATAGAAAGGACATAATGAAGACAAAGGAACATTCAGTGCAAAACCGGAATAAGCACCAATCAGAGGTAGAGTATGAGAACATTTTAAAGTGAATATCCCCCAGAGCACAGAGAAGTCCGTTATAAAGGAATGGAAAGGACAACCACACCAAACATACAGCCAAAGTCACACTGTTGTATAAAAAAAAGGTCAAAGCACTGACCTCAATCCTATTGAAAATATGTGGAAAGATTTTAAAATTGCTCTTCACTCAAGTTCCTCATCCAACTTGAAGGTGCTTCAGCAATTTTGCAAAGAAGAAAATGGCCAAAATGGCTGCGTCTACATGTGCAAAGCTGGTCGAGACTTATACAAAAATACTCGTGGCTAGAATTGCTCCCAAAGGTGCCTCTACCAAATACTGGCTAAAAGGTGTGAATACCTATTAATTGTAATTTTATTTTTCACTTTGACATGTCTTTTGACATACATACATTTTGTGTTGATCAGTGGCAAAAACTGATTGTTAATTCCATTTTTATTTCATGTTGTAATACAATAAAATTCGTAAAAGGAGGGTTAATACTTTTGAGAGCCATTGTATGTTTAAGTAGAAATCTGGCTAATGTAGAAATCTGCCTAATTTATCATCAAGGATTTTATGCATTCAACCAGTTGCCTGGTTCTAAGTCCCACCACAAATGCTGTAACTAGAAATACAACTAGCCTCTTCAGACAGTTGTCATGACGTCCTCAGTATGTTTTATTTGGGTAAAATGAGGGCTAGACTGTGTCCTAGAGGTCAAGAGGAAAGGGAAGTTGCAAAGAGAGTAATAATTGGTTATACCAGTGAGTGTGTCAGAATGAAAATATATAGACTGTTTTGGGTATATATCTATATTTTATTAAGCAGTGCCAACATGAAATCAAATCTCAAATGTGTTTCTTCCTTTGGACACATTGCTTTTTTTCTCCCATAATGCTTTTCCAATTATTTACAATTTTGTGACAATTCTCTAAAGGAGAATGCCACTATCTTTATGCATTATGCTCTTCAACCGGAAAGTGGTTTATGGGCCAAGACTATCTGTAATACCTGGACAGCTATTACAAACGTAAGTTATCTTTAGCTATTGCTGGCTAACAATCTAGAGGTAATGTAAAAAAAAAACTCTATTTTGTTTTTATTACAACAGTGATTTGGCCATGAACAAATATGCTCACACTCCTCCATTACTTCCAATAGACTTTTATCTAGTGGGGGCTAAGGTTAACAGAAGTTTGTTGTTACTGTGTAGATTGCTTCCAGGAACTATTTAACATCAAGTTGTAAAAAGTGACGTTAGGTTAATGACAAATGTCACACATTCGAATGGAGGAGAGATCCAGTGCTACAAGCAAATTAACTACATTGAGTACGCACAGCCAGTGTTTGGTGTGGAAATTAGTCGGAAAGCAGATCTTTTTCCCACAGCAGTATAAAACAGAAAATTCTGAGGTTTCTTTTCTCATACACATTTACAAATTTTGAGATCAATAAAAACAATAGGCAATTGAAAATGATAGTGCACAAACATTACACAGTGGCTCTGAGTCATTCAAACCACCAAATCTAGCTAGCAACTATTGCTAAGTTTGTAGCTGCTGGCTAACATTGTTATCTAGTGAATTTTCACCAAAAATAGCTGCCTGCCTGTTTTTGCCGTGACACATGCAGACTCCCATGTCAGCACTCCTGTGCACAGCTGATCAAAATTAACATCCCAGAGAAACATTATAATCTAGTAAAGATTGATTTCCAAAGCAGTTGCTCTTAATGTGGGGCAGAATGTCTACCACATTAAGCTTAATGAAACCAGATAATCAATATATTATATTAGCAAGGGTAGCATTAGCTAGCTATTCTAGCTTAATAGCTGGCTTTAACCTAGCAAGTCAGCTTGACCGCTATGCTCATTCAAGCATGTATTATAAATTAGCAGTACGTATATTTAACATCATGTGCCGCTGAACAGCCTTGTCTATACACCAATACAGTTGATTTTAAATTTTTCTCGTCCAGGAATGTAAACAATCTAGCCAGTTATGGATCATCTTTGTTAAACTAAAGGATTGGTTTACCCATGTAAGCAAAGCAAAGTCACTGCTGATAATAAGATCGTAGTGCATGAAAAGCCAGTTCAGCATTGTGGCTCAATACACACTGAGCCGCAGGGAGAACTGAGCTGTTCATCACTAGGTCCGATGCCACATGGAATATATGGTAAAATTGTTGGGTTTAAGGCTTGGTGAAAAAGGTACAAAACTTCAAAAGCAGAAGCACCTGATCTGACCTTGTGCCTCTTCTACAGGGAAAGGCACAATACAGGGGCATCAATGACAGTGAGCAAGGGGAGCTAATCCATGCAGCTGTCAGCCTGCTGGGTATTAAGCAAGCTTCCATTCTGAATATTACTGGCTCACTGCCAGAGGTAGAGTTTTTTTTCTTACAAGCAAGGACTATAGGCATTGAGGGACTAGTGCTTGGCCTACTGTGTCCACTGCACTTTAACTGAGGAAACGTCTGGGAACCCAATGAAAAATGTCTCTTCAAATGAAGATGTAGCCAGCGACTGTGAAAATCTAGACAGCTATTAATCATATCTGGTGTTGCTGGGCCTTACTTTGATTTTTAGCTCAGTTGTTCACTGGTCTCTTGGCCGGGTGATTTAAGTTCTTGTTTACTTAAATATTGTTGTTTAGTAATATATTTCCAATCTTATTCTAATAAAGCATGTTCCATTGTAACTACAATTCATGATGTGTAGTGCAGCCTTGGCTGTACTCTAATAATGTTTGTAAAATCTATATCCAATAACAGCAATTCCTGAAGGTCTTTTATTGCAGGATTTAGGTCGTATGAGCACTAAAACAAATAAAACAATGTTCTTTCATAGGCCAATCCCATGTCAGAACAGCTGTTAGACATAAATAGTACAGTAGGGCAAGAAGTTGTTGTAATTGCAAAGGAATCCAGTGTTTATTGTCTAAATGAAAAGAGCAAGCCCATTTGAAACAGGTGTTGGAATGTGATGGAAGGGTGTTCATAGATCTTTCTATTTTTTTTCTCTCAGCAAAATAACTTTTAATGCTCCCTTGGCCATGTTGTGCCTTTACAGAGCACAGGACCTTTGCTTTGAGAGACTGAACTGTGGGGGGCTGGATTTCCAACAAAGACAAGCGGGGAAGGCTAAATGTCCTGCATGAATGTGGGGTGACGCAAAAGCTCCTCTTTTGTGCTATCACATAAGAGAGAGGGCAGGGGGCATCCCTTTCTTGTCTCCCTAGGGCCTCATGGTCCTAGGGCCCTTTTACACTCGGATTGAGTAAAGCAATAGTGAAATGTGTCTTATTTTACAAAATAATTTCCATAGTATTTCAATTTAAATGGGTATGTACCGCCAACTAAACAGGGAGGTTTTGTGGGCTGGAATCAAGTGATTTGTGTGTGCAGCAACTTGACCAGCCCCTTATTAGTTTTGACCCCTTCACTTTCTCCACATTTTGTTGTTTTATAAACTTAATTATAATTGATTAAATCAAATAAAAAGATGCAAACACAGCTTAGAGTTGTCTTGAGTATACCTTTCCACATCTGGATTTGGACAGTTTGTCACATTTTTCCTTGCACATCCCAAGATCTGTCAGTTTGGATTGGGAGCGTCGGTGAACTGCGATCTTCAGGTCTCCCCATACTGTAGATGCGGTTCAAGTTTTGGCTGGGCCACTCAAGGACATTCAGAGAATTTTCGGAAGATACTCCTATGTTGTCTTAGATAGATTAAACTTTATTGTCACTGAACAAGTTCAA
This sequence comes from Esox masquinongy, assembly GCA_016801175.1. Lineage (NCBI taxonomy): Eukaryota > Metazoa > Chordata > Actinopteri > Esociformes > Esocidae > Esox > Esox masquinongy. The sequence goes on from JACXGI010000922.1 coordinate 109,635, forward strand.
GTACAGTACAACGAAATGCATCATTTAACCAGAAGTGCAAATAGAAGATTGCAGAAAATGTACAAGTGAAACAATCAAGAATAATGTGTGTTATCAGTGGGATGTATAAATGTGCAATGAAGGCATATGCAAGTACAAATGGCAATTCTAAAGGTGCAGTGAAGGTAAATTGAAGGTGCAAGATAGCAAGAGCATCTGAAATGCAGGGATAGCAGCAATGAGGTTCCCGAGGTAGACATGCACATGTGACAACTGAAAACGTCCTTAACAGAATTTGCAAATCAATGTCACAGTCCTTTAGTGCAAAGAGAGTGGTTCAACAAGGTCCCTGAGAGGCGGTACTAAGCGGTGGGCGGGTGGGTATGGTTAGTGTTGGGTCACAGAGTTCATCAGGGTTACAGTAGTAGGGAAGAAACTGTTCCTGAGCCTGCTGGTGTGGGAAAAAAAGAGACCTGTACTGCCTGCCTGATGGTAGGAGGTCAAACAGTTTGTGGCATAGATGTGAAGGGTCCCTGATGATGCTGCACACCCTATGCGGACACCGCTTGCACTGGAGGTCTA
>JACXGI010000923.1:0-27309 GCA_016801175.1 Esox masquinongy
TGACCTGGCCTCCACAGTCACCGGACCTGAACCCAATCGAGATGGTTTGGGGTGAGCTGGACCGCAGAGTGAAGGCAAAAGGGCCAACAAGTGCTAAGCATCTCTGGGAACTCCTTCAAGACTGTTGGAAAACCATTTCAGGTGACTACCTCTTGAAGCTCATCAAGAGAATGCCAAGAGTGTGCAAAGCAGTAATCAGCGCAAAGGGTGGCTACTTTGAAGAAACTAGAATATAAGACATGTTTTCAGTTATTTCACACTTTTTTGATAAGTACATAATTCCACATGTTCATTCATAGTTTTGATGCCTTCAGTGAGAATCTACAATGTAAATAGTCATGAAAATAAAGGAAACGCATTGAATGAGAAGGTGTGTCCAAACTTTTGGCCTGTAGTGTGTGTGTGTGTGTGTGTGTGTGTGTGTGTGTGTGTGTGTGTGTGTGTGTGTGTGTGTGTGTGTGTGTGTTATAAATAAAAAAAAATTTTTTTTATTTTTTAACAAGGTTTCTTATTGAAAGAAGGTTGTGTTTTTCTCAGTCCTGTTGCCAAAACTCTTACAACTGTTAAATATCAATCTTTTTTATTATAAAGCACAATATGTAACAGGAATGAAGACTGGGTCACAGGAATGAGCACTGAGTAACAGGAATGAGTGCTTGTGTGTGAGAGAATAACTGCATTTTGCACAACTTCCTTGAAATAAATAAAGATTAAACAGAGGTCAATTTGGCAAAAAAGACCTTAGTCTAAATTGCGACATAAACGCTGTAACAATTGTGTGTGCATGCTTTTGCAAGAGTGTGTACTGTATATGAGTGTGTGCTTGTGTGACTACTTCCCTAAATAGTTCTTGCATAGTTTCGAACTGTGCTTTGGGTCATTGTCCTCTTGTAGAAGGAAATTGGTTCCAGTCAAGCGCCGTCCACAGGGTATGGCATGTCATTGCAAAATGGAGTGATAGCCTTCCTTCTTCAAGATCCCTTTTACACTGTACAAATCTCCCACCCTACCAACACCAAAGTGCTCCCCTACCATCACATTGCCTCCACCATGCTTGACAGATGGCGTCAAGTACTCCTGCAGCATCTTTTCATTTGGTCTGCGTCTCACGAATGTTCTTTGTGATCTGAACACCTCAAACTTAGATTTTTCTGTTCATAACACTTTCCAATCTTCCCTAGTCCAGTGTCTTTGTTCTTTTGTCCATTTTAATCTTTGCTTTTTATTGGCCAGTCTGAGATATGGCCTCTTCTTGGTAACTCTGCCTAGAAGGCCAGCATCCTTGATTCACTTCTTCTCTGTTGACATTGAGACTGTTGTTTTGCGGCTACTATTTAATGAAGCTGTCAGTTGAGGACCTGGGACTGGTGTCTGTTTCTGAAACTAGACACTAATGTATTTGTCCGCTTGCTCAGTTGTGCACCGGGCCTCCCACTCATCTTTCTATTCTGGTTAGAGACAGTTTGTGCTGTTCTGTGAAGGGAGTAGTACACAGCGCTGTACGAGATCTTGAGTTTCTTGGCAATTTCTCACATGTAGCCTTTAGTTCTCAGAACAAGAATAGACTGATCAGTTTCAGAAGAAAGTTCTTTGTTTCTGGTCATTTTTAGCCTGTGATTGAACCCACAATTGCTCGTTCCCAAGCTCAGGACCCTGGGTCTTAACACCTCCCATTGCTCCTGGTGATCCTGGTGGTGAAGCCAGCGGAGCACCTCATTGGCTGCCATCTCCCTTTCGTGCAAAGTATCTACCACACACGATTCCTTAGGAAAGCACGGAACATCATAAAAGATTACAGCCACCCAGGCTTTGGTCTGTTCACACTGCTGCCGTCTGGTAGACTTTACAGAGCATCAGGGCACACACTTCCAGACAAACAGTTGTTTCCCCCCAGGCTATAAGGCTTCTCAACCAGCACCACTGATCTATGATCATATTGATCACATGAACATTTTAAATGCTCTGGTCACTTTCTGTGTAGGCTACATTCATTGTACATTAGCATATTTTAATGTATCCATTTATAGGCTTTACTACACCTATATTTATAATATTTAAGATTCCTATTCCCATACTGTCCATATTCCCATTTTTGCATTCTCTGGAATTGCTGCTAGTTTCTATTGTTATGTATATTTTTGCTGTTATTTTTGCTTTATATATTTTTTAATGCCTACTGCATAGATGTCGCGTGGCATATCACATGAATTTTACTGTTCAGAATGACAGTATTTTTCAGACAAATAAAAATACTTTGACTTTGATGCTCCAGATACTCAACTACTATAAAGAAGGCCAGTTTTATTGCATCTTTAATCAGCACAACCGTTTTCTGCTTTGCTAACCTAATTGCAAAAATGTTTTCTAATGATCAGTTAGCCTTTTAAAATGATTAACTTCAGCTAAATTTAGCCACATGGCATCAATGATAATATCATGAGAACACTTAGCATCTTCAAGTGGTTTACCAAAACTATTTTTAAAAAAAACATAACATCTAAGAAATAATTTAAGAAACAGGACTGAACGTTGAGATTGACATTCTCTGTCATACATACAATATGATAATAAAATACAGAAAAAAGAGTGTAAGGACTAACTATTGGTCTTCCTATGGCATTCAGGAGACTCAAATGATGCTTCTTCCTGTTGCTCATGTGACTTATGGAATGTCCCACATTTTTATAAGGGGGAATGTGTCAGGGTAACAGGACTGAGTAAAAACCTGGGGACACAATTGTTTTTATTTTAGCTAACATATTATGAATTTCCAATGAGAAAAAGTATTTTGTGTCTCAATTGGAAATAGTCACACAATAATACAAATAAAATAAGATTTGTAAATGATTCTAATCATTATATTTAATGGTGAAGTGTAGTGTTAGAGAGTGGATGGGCTAAAATATTATATTCAGTGTTCTAGGTTGTTTTTATTAAGGTTTTACAATGATGTATCTTCACATTGCAATTAGGACAGTGCAGGAAACTTTGCTTGATAATATAATGTATTAAACAGATACTTTTCATGCATATGTGTAACGTCCTGGGGACGGAAAAGGTAGCAATTCGGCGGAATTACCCATTAACTTACCGTGTTGAGCCCTCTTCATCTTTTGTTGTCAAGGCTACAACATCTTTTCTCTTAAAATGCTCACACATTACAGTCATGCTACCGTACCATGAGAGTTCTGCATTGTAATTTTTACAACAAATGTTTTTGTTGAATTCTTCAACGTAAAGTGGTCCGATACATTTTACCTTTTTGGTCATATGCATTCCCTTTGATGTAGCCTCCGCTATCTTTCAAAATGTATTTTCCCTGTATAAATAAATGTTAAATTAAATAAAAATAAGTTACATATAGTTATTTTTTTTACAGTACAGAGATTAACGGAAAATGGTTAGATGCACACTACGATCCAGTGGCCAATCTCTATACTTTTTCATCCTGTATTGGTAAGATAACTGCACCACTTTCAGTCTTCCTTGTTTTAAATAAACATTTGCTTTAATGTTGATGCTAACTTAATACATCTATTATCTGTCCATATATGTTGAGCTAAATTAGCTACTTTATGTCCTCAGCTAATACATTTAACTGTGGATTGTGTATTTCTTATACAGCTCTGGCAGACCTGCATGGTGATGGAGAGAATAAAGTAAGATTGATGTCACTACACTTGCTGTTTTTCTCTTTCTCTACCTCTGATCTTTTTTTTTGTCATAGGAAGGAGCTCTTCATACCTGTTTTGGCTGTGACTCGTTCATTTCGTTCTGTGGATGTGCATTCATGTGGTGTTTTTATTAGTGTGCCTGTAATGTACGGAATTAAATTGCTCACTCCATCTGTTGCAGTTAGTGGTGGGGGACCTGGGGACCGGTTCGAGCAACATGAAGCTGAAGGTTTACCGCGGAACAGGCCTGATGAGTGAGAACACACTGCTTGACCTGCCCACTGGCTTGGTGTCTTTCCTCATGGACCAGCATGAGCCGCGCACCCCTGCAATCGCTGTAGCATCCGGACCTTACATCTATGTCTATAAAAACCTGCGACCCTACTTCAAGTTTACCCTTCCCCCATTAGAGGTCAATGCTCTGGAACAAGACGTTTGGAACCAGGCCAGAGAGGTGAGCGAAGATGAAAAGATTTAGAAATGTCTGCTTCTGTTTTTTTTTTGGACTGCTGTACTTTCCTTTCTCTTTTTTTAAGGACATGATTGACCCATTGAGCTTGAAGGAGATGTTGGACGGCATTAGGTACGTTTCAGCCAATAGTATGTCATGTTCCTTTTGAATATTTATTTATTCAGTGGACAAAGCATGATTACCTGACCCTCTTCAAAGATGTTACCTGTAAAATTCAATACCCTATGGTGATATTACTTTTTACTCTGGCTGCTCAATTCTGGTATTTTGTTTTACACTTATTGGCTTTGGACTAATCACATCAGATCTGTCTCAAAGCTGATGTGATTAGTCAAAAGACAAATCAGAGTAAAAAAGAATAGAGTTGCTCTCTGTAAACCCAGGCCATGTGACACCTAAAGTACATTCACAAAAAGTATTAGGACTGTGGATTTTGATCAGGTCATTGTATTAAATACATCTTTTCTGCCTTCCTCTAGAGACAAGGCTGATGTTCCCCTCTCTGTCAGATCCTTGAGGTAAAAATTCTGTATGTAACCTCGTCTGTCTGTGAGGCGCCTCATTACTGGGTCTTGATGCATTTTCATCATATTGCCATTGTTCCCTTTTATTTCTCAAGGTTCCTCATGTTGGACCCTCAAGACATGGAGACTTTTGTGAACCTTTATAAGGAGCAACCAATACGAAGACAGGTAGCTTTCCTCACAGTGGTGGTTGTGGTGCAACAAACCCCCCCAGTTAACCGTTTGTATCTGTTCTTAGACCGTTATTACGTGCATCAGCACCCTGAAGAAGAACATGGCTGACGAGGATGCGGTCAGCTGTCTGGTTATTGGTACTGAGAGTAAAGATGTCTACATCCTGGACCCCGAGGCCTTCACGGTCCTCTCCAAGGTCAGTTTAAATAGTCAGTTAGGTGACCGATCAGTCGTTGGTTAAATGGAAAAAAAGAAAATATTTGCATTGATCCAGGTTTGTTACGTTCCCACTGTTGCCATCCTTGTTCTCGTTACCTCAGATGTCCCTGCCCAGTGCTCCCACTCAGATGGACGTGACTGGTCAGTTTGACGTGGAGTTTCGGATTACCGTGGCCTGTCGCAACGGGAACATCTACGTCCTCCGCAGGTACGGCAACCAAGCAACACCCATCGCCTCCAAATTTGGAGGCAGTCATTGTTTAACGTGTCATTTAATATTACACACACAGTATCGGGCCCCCGTGTGTTATTTAGCTTTGGGCGATGCAGCGGATATGGCTGGATGTCATTTGGTTTTGCGGTCTCTTTGCAGGGAGTCCCCGAAGCCCAAGTACTGCATCGAGCTTTCTTCTCACCCCGTGGGTTTGGTGAGGATAGGGAAGAATGTGGTGGTGGGCTGCGCCCAGGAGACCCTGCAGGGCTTCACACAGAAGGTTGGTAACACCTCTGCTCGATAAGCTCCTTAGAAGCTCTTGGGCATAATACTTGGAATAAGCCTTACTTTGTGTCCAGGGGAAGAAGCTGTGGACGGTTTGTCTGCCTGCCGCTGTCACCACCATGAGTGTTATGGACCTTCCCACCCGGGGCTTCCAAGCAGTGCTAGTGGGCCTGGCTAACTCTGAAGTCCACCTGTACAGGGATAAAAACCTCATCAGCACCATCAAGACTCCGGTAATTATAGCACCTGTTAGAGGATACTCAACTGATGGTTTAGAATTCGATTCACTTTATTACAACCTGTTAGAGGCTATTCAATTCTGATGCTTTAGAAACAGATTCACTTGATTATTTATTTTCTGTTTGTTTTGGACATTTGAGGCCAAAGTGTTTAGACCGTATCCTATTGTCAGGATTAGTACTTAATTGTCAGTTCATGTGTTCCAGGACGTAGTGACCAGCATTTGCTTTGGGAGATATGGACGAGAAGATGGGACTCTTATTATGACCACTAAAGGTAGATATTAACTGGTTTATTTAGCATGGAGTTGCAAACTTGGGATTATCGAGGGTCCTCGAGTCTCAGAGGCTTGTTTCAATGGACAGATGGCGAATTGATAAGATGCCACCCTGCCTGATTTCAGTGCAAGTTCATATGTTCCGTAGGAGGGGGTCTGATCGTGAAAATCCTAAAGAGGACTGCCGTATTCGATGACAGAGATTCCGCCCCTGGCCCCCCTCTGGCACAAAGCATCCGTCTCAACGTCCCCAAGAAGACCAAGCTGTATGTGGACCAGACCATGAGAGAGAGGGAGAACTCTGTGGGTAGGTGTCTCCATCCTGAGCCATTCTGGCCACCACCACTTCAAACTAACCAGTAGTCCGTTCGTTTGTGGTTTTCCATGGCCGTTGTTTCGGAGGGAGTTCTTGGTCCTGTTGTGTTCCAGGTCCTGTTTTCATGGTTGTTTTGGATTCATGTGTCTCCCAGCGATGCACAGGGCCTTCCAGATGGACCTGAGTCGTCTCCGGCTGGCCGCAGCGAGGGCGTACGTTAAAGCCCTGGAGTCCAGCCTCACTCCCATGTCCTCCAGCCTGTCCGAGCCTCTCAGGATGAACGCCGTGGTGAGTCTGCTGTCCAAGTGAACACGATTACTCACCTCAATGTTTTAGCACAGAACTCTCAATGTGCCCCAGTCTATAGGCAGCCGCCTACTTACATCTCCAAAGGCCACATCATTTTTTCTGTGTTTAGGTGCAGGGCCTGGGCCCGTCCTTCAAGCTAACCTTGAACATCCAGAACACAGCTGTGTGCCGCCCCGTCATGAACTTGGCCATCAGCTTTCTCTACGATGAGAGCCTGTACAGCATGAGGACGGCCTTCTTTAAGGTGACTGTCCACATTTTCTGTACGCCCCAGACCCGTGCTGTACGCCTCAGACCCGTGCTGTACGCCTCAGACCCGTGCTGTACGCCCCAGACCCGTGCTGTACGCCCCAGACCCGTGCTGTACGCCCCAGACCCGTTCTGTACGCCCCAGACCCGTGCTGTACGCCCCAGACCCGTGCTGTACGCCCCAGACCCGTGCTGTACGCCCCAGACCCGTTCTTTACGCCCCAGACCCGTTCTTTACGCCCCAGACCCGTGCTGTACACCCCAGACCCGTTCTGTGCGCCCCAGACCCATTGTTGTAGGCTGTATCTGTTTCTTCAATGTAGCTAAATGGGTTTGCGCTCCACAGATCCCCTTACTGGTTCCCGGGCTCAACTACCCTATTGACACGTTCGTGGAGTGCCTGAGTGATAAAGGAATCTCGGACATTATCAAAGTACGCATTTCACTCCTCTGTCACGCTCTCGATTGTTCCATTAGGGGGAATAGCCGTAAAGCCATTCTGGTGTTTCCTGGAACTGGTCTATGTAAAAGGTTAAGCCATTGTTGACAATCGTTGTGTAATTTCAGGTGTTTGTTCTACGAGAGGGGAAAAGTGCACCACTGCTGACTGCCCATATCAACATGCCCGTCAGCGAGGGACTGGCACTCAACTGAGGGACGGAGAGTGACACCTACAGGCCCTGGGCTGGCCTCCATGTGCACTTGCCCTGTGTTTCTAGCGCCCCCTAATGACAGGGCTGGATCAATGGGACTGGATAGGATCTGCTTGTGTTGGCCACAGACGTAAAAAGCCATGTGTAGCATCACTACGGTAGGGAAAGGGGTAGGGCTGTTTTACCCTAAGGGGAAATCCAGAGTGTTTAGGATTAAAAATCTCAGGATTTTCAATCCACAAGTCAGTGAAATGTTAGGTGGATAGACATGTCAGTACAGTACAAAATGGGTAGTTTCGAATACAAGTCTATGAAGTCATTATATTTATGTAAATCATAGCTATTTATGTCTCTTTTAAAGTTGGTTGAAAGGAAAACCTTGATTCCCGTGCTGCTCGTTTGTTAACGTTTGACATTGTGACAGAGTAATGACTACATGTTCAAATTTTTTAATTAATTGCACTTTATTAAAAGAAAGTAATCAAAATCCATACATTCCTGAGAATGAGAAGCGCTGAGATATATAGAGAATTTGGGCTTTTCAAAAACATTACTTATTTGATAAAACTTTAAATATCTTAATTTTTGCTATTTTTATTCCACATTTCAAGGCATTATGGCTTAACATGATTATGGCCTGTTTAGAAAACAAAATAAATACAGAGCACCGTGTATCATTGTTGTTAAAAAAGTAATTTAAAAAAGTGTGCAAACGCAACATACAACAAGCATTGAGTCATCGGTTTGAGAACCCCAAGAAGTCACAGTTAAGGGTTTAAATCTGTATTAAATAGGTTCAGTGCTGTAGCGCCATTTACATACTTAATTAACAATTGAGCTGACATGCAGGGTTTACATAGAATAAAATTTCAGTGAACGTGGGAATATTGACTACATTTTAAATCACTCTATAGTACTGAACTTCCATGATATGGACTGAAACAAGGCCATTGACCAGTACACTGAGGCCATTGTGATGTAAATGGAGCCTGGAGTGGGGTGTTGCCACAAACACGGGCGGTAGCAGGTCCAGGACGTCCAGCTGTCTAGGCAAACATGGTGAGGGTGATCCACTAGAGCAGAAAGTGGGTGTGAAAGACTTTACCACCATCACACTTAACAGCTTCAACAGGAATCACTTCAATGGCCTCTCTAAAGCATCTGAGCTCCAAAAATATGTTTGATATTGAAACGCTAGCTGAAAATGTGTTTCTGATGGTGTTGACTTACCTGGACAAAGCTGAAAGACACCACCCCATCGGCATCGGTGTCCATTTCTTTAAATGTCTCTAGGATGGTGAACAGAGAGGTTCTCTGTTATACTTTTAGCAAATCACTTTGCTCTGAACTCTACTAGGTGGTTAGCATTGTCAAAGCTATAATTGCTGTATTTGCGATGAAGTCAACTTACTGAACATGGTCTCAAGGCGGATGAGACAGTTCACGAAGTTATCAAAGTCCACGTTCAGGTCTTCCTTTGCGTAGCGCAGGATAATGAGTTGGAACAGTTGGTTATTCAGCTTGAAGCCTGTGTAGAAAAGCAGGTGGGTGATCATCAAACTGCAATTATATCTCACCTAGATTCCACTAGTCTTGACAGCCAGATGAATGTTGGCAACCTGTTGTAGTGATACTAGGTGAATAGACTGGATTAAGAAAAGTAGAAAAACAGTACCAGCTGATTCCAGTGCCATGCGCATTTCATAGGAGCTCATGGTGCCAGATTTGTCCAGGTCAAACTTCCTAAACACAGTCTGAAGTGGGTGAAAGGGTGGAGGTAGAGGAGATGGAGGTTTACAACAGCAGAGTGGCAATCTAGAAGAGCTTGAATGTATCTGAGGTCTATTTAAAAGAGTTGGGCATGTTTGACTCACCAGGTAGCGTTTGATTTTCTCCCACAGCACATGGAACTCAGTCAAGCCCAATTTCCCTGTGCCGGTGGTCTGTCATGACAATGTCAAGGACAGACGTGGCTAAGAAAGAACACGAAAGGTTGATAGACACAAACCTGCCACATTTATACACAGTAAATACTCCCATAAGATTTTTTTCTCCTTAAGTGTTTGAACAATGTGTATGCTGACATCTAGTCTCTATTAAACCATCTTTTAGAGTGTTTTCTAAATAAAAGAAAAACATCTGCAACTGGACACTGACATGAAGATGATCTTTTATCAAATCGTGATAGGAGATAGTATAGCCAATTCCAGGTTAATCTCCTGCTATACTTTATACTAACTATGTAACAACCTCGATTAAAAGCCATTCACATCTTAAGGCTTGCTAAATGTAACTTAACATATGCCAGGTATGGTGCGTGAAGTTAAAAGTGAGGATACATCCATGAGTGTAATCATGCAACGGCATGCCTCCTTTCCAAAGCCGTCCGTCTTCAGGTCTTTATCTGTAACTCGGAAAGGGACAGTGAACACCCATGCAAATCTTACCTCACATGCCTTGTTTTTAACCAAAAAAATAGCTAGTATCGCAGACTCACGCTTGCTGATGATTCTGTTTAGGATTGTCTGAAGCTTGGAATTACTGATCTCCATTTCCTGTCAAAATAGAAGGTAATGAGAAAGGATTTTAAATACCATGCCCACAACCCCCCCACCCTAACATTTTTCAAACTTTCTCTCACCGTTCCAGCTAGCTGTCTGAAGAGACTCTTGAAGCCTGCATCAATCTGGCTTTCATCCAGCTCCACCTGCAGCAAAAACACACAATGGATGGTTTGGCTTTTACACTTTGTCATCGGTGTGGTATGCTTATTTGGGTTGTATTCTCTTCAAATAATTTGCCTCCCTTACCTCCTCAGGCAGATCAGCTGTGATGTCATCATCTAGTTCCCTGTTAGAAAGGGAGAAAGTCTTTAGTCGGTTTTATTGGCTTGGATTTGCCTCGGTCCTCCCTAACCCACAATCCCTCACTCACTGGGAGTCAGCTGGCCTTTCAGAGAACACCCTGAGCACAAAGTCTCCATCCTTTTGGGGCTCAAAGGTGGAGGGGACGATGATGTACTCTCCCTGGGGCAAACAGAAGCGGGAGCTGACCTCGCGCAGGTTGATGAAGAGCTCCGACCGTGCACTGGAGCTGTGGCTCAGAAAGAAATCCCTCTTCAGGTGCACCCCAGTCCGACCAATATACTGGGCAGGAAAGAGGAAAGAGTGACTGATAGGAGATGGAACAGGATGGGTATAACTTATATTTGCTTTTAGAGGTTCTAACCCAAGAGTTTCCATCATGGTCTTATGCATATATAGGCTCTTAACATTTCCAGAATGTGCCATACCTCCTCTGGAACCTAGAAGATAAAAAGATAAGTCTCATAATTTTTACAGATGTTTTTACATCACTGTTACGAAATAAAAATAGTAACTGAAGTAAATATCTTGCCTCATAGATGGCAAATCCAATGGTCTCCATGTCCTTCCCCGCGCGCCGTTGCCGACGACGATCCTTCTGCATCAGTGCCACCAGGAAGCTGCAACCTGATTGGCCCTCTGTGTCAGGGTGTTGCAGGGCTACTTTGAACTGAGGGTTGAGCCAGAATGTTGCTGTAGACAGCAGGAACATACAAAATAAAAATATGTTGTTTCTTTTACACATTTCAGTCATTTAGAAGATGCTGTTATCCAGAGCGACTTACTGTTAGTGCATTCATCTTAATATAGCTAGGTGGAACAACCACACAACCCAGTACTAATAAGTACTGTACATCTTATTTAATGAACTAGCTATCAGCAAAGTCAGTAAAAGAAGAACTAAATTGAAAGCGCTAGTTCATATAGGAAACGGCTGGGAAGGCGGGAGTGACGGACAGACAGTGGAGTTATTTTAGATAGGAAAAGTAGGGTTTTAGATGTTTTCTGAAAATGGAATCCTAGCTTTAAGGGAATGCTGCTTCCGCCATTGGGCTGGTTCCCCCCTCATCTATGTGCTGGACGACCAAGCAACTCCAAGTGACAGAACATAGAGCTTGGGTGTGGATATAGGGTTTGTGCAGGGTCTGAAAACCACTGTCGTAGGTGTGGTTGTGTTTAACCTTTGTATAGGTTAGTGAATCAACCCAATAACATGGTGTACCGGGGAAGTTCCTGCAGCCTCCCGCGGTGCTGCCTCTCCTCCACTCTCCAGGGTACAGAGCTGAGCTCCACTTCTTCACCTGACTGGCCTGCAGGGCATCTGCAGTCAGATTACAGATCTCCAAACGGCTGAACTCGCGCATGAAGTCATTGAAAGACATCCTGTGTGGAGGGTTTGTGGGAGAGGCAGTATTATAGGAGTATTGGCAGTGCCCTTAAAATATCTAATATTTCAAAACTCTTGAAAACTACTCACCAGAACTCCCCATCCTCGCTGCGGTTGTACAGTCTTGCTCTGACTGACGGGTCAACACATGACCACTCCCTTGAACTGAAACCAGAAAGGTTATCACATCTCTCTGAGTATCAACATCCCCAACAAGCTGAACCAAGACTGAACTTTCCCTAAAATGACACAAAATTCTACTCCACCTCACCCTTTCTATTTCTCACCCCTCCGACCCCTCTCACTTGTCACTCCAGGCACCGGTCCACTCCACCTCTCCCCAAGGGTTCCGGATCCGCAGCAGCTTGGTGGGACTTCCTTTATACTCCACCTAGCCAACGAGCATGCGGCGCAGGCTGTGATGAAAACTATTTGCGTTAACTCAAAAAAAGACGCCCATCAGTCGGGCCAGTTCACTCACCTCCTCGACCCCTGTCACGGAGTAGGCGTGGCCTTTCACCAGCTTCTTGAATGTCATAGCCTCCATTTCAAAAAATCCAGAGATCTGAGGGGGATTAACAGGATTCTTTTTCTACAGGATCTATTGTGCAAAAAATAATGCATATTTTGTGTTGTATGTATTGTGTGTTGCTAACGTCTATGGAGCAGCCTAGCAGGGATCCTCGCTCCACTGCTCTGCTGATGATGCTGAACAGGTCTGCAGGGGCCTTCCTCAGCTCAAACATCTCTGTCACGCCTCCTGTGAAGTCCTCAAATCCCTCCGATGTACTGCCCCCTGAGAGGGCCTCGTAACACCCGTTAAGCCTGTAACACATGTACAGTGAGGTCCCGTAGCAGCCATATTCCTGGATTTCCATTGTGGCTTGACCTGGTCTGACCATCTACACTCAACTGGGCATACCATATATTGAATTGAATGTATACAATACTGTACAGTATATATATACAGAAATGTTGTTTATCAGCTTGATTTCACACTCAAATTATACAAATCTAACTTTTAATTGATTATATTCAACATGTGTGCCACAATCATTGGTTCCCCTACAAATTTTTATGAACAAAATCTAATCGATTTATAGTCTAATTAAGATTTTGCATTTTAAAGTTCATCTGATTCTTTGGGAACTTTTAAGTGGTCATCCAACATATCCTGTTTCAATGGGGTATAAATATGAGGTGATAAATAGCTACACGCCTGAAAATAAACATTTTCATTACAATAATTAAGAAATGTAAAACCACTGGTGCTGTGACAAACCTTCCTGGAAGAGGACTCGTGTAATTTGCCCCCATACACAATGAGAAGGATTGTTCAAGTGGCAAAATAAATCTTGAAGGATCACAGTTGGAGCATTACAGAAGTTGGTTACTATCTGTGGGTCAACAAGTGCTCTGAAAGATCTGGACAGTTTCAGTATGGAGGAATGGCCTCAAATCCCTTCCTATGTGTTCAAACATTATAGGAGACGACTTAGAGCTTTTATCTTGTCAAAGTACTAAATGCAGGGGTGCCAATAATTGTGGCATGATTGTTTTGGAGTCAAATAATAATTTCATGGTGATGATGATTCATCTTTATTTCTAGCATAATCAAGCAGGAACTCACAAGTAGGCATGTTGTTGTGGGGTTTACTTTGTATCTTGTGTGTGTAGGTAATAAACGTTAACATGTACGGTACATTTGCCATTTCTCACAATCCATTGTGCTTACTTGGCGTAGGCCTTCTCCAGCAGGGCGCTCCAGAACTCTGCCCCCTCTGCCGAGTGGAGGAACAGCAGCTTGCCTTCCTTCACTGGTAGCCTGTCATCGATCACCACATCCACCCACTCCCCAAACTGCCAGAACTATACACCAAGAATAAAATAAGGGGGATGAGCAAAGCTGCTACAAATTTTTTTTTTATTGTTAGGACACGTCTTACAAGCGCGGATGCATTTGTGATTCAAGGATGGATGTGTCTATTAAGCCGCGTTCATTGGTGGGAGAGGCTCTGCTGCATCTGCACTGCTGCAGTGCACCTACTCAAGTAGCCAGGCAGAGTGGAGACTGCAGTTCTGCCAGTTCCTCAGATTGTGTGTCCAACCCCAAAGAGATAAAACTGCTTTCTCTTGTGAGTGCCCAGTCTCTAATGCTAAACAGCATTGGGGTCAGTTCCATTTCAGTTCCAGTCAATTCAAAGGGTGAACCAAACTCCAATACTTGTTGAAAAGCATTAAAGATAATTGGAATTTTTGTGTATTTCCAACAATATGCTAAGGAAGTGCCCCAGATCCATAGTTTGCCCATTCTTGGTATACACTCTCTCTGGGTGGCATGCTAAAGGAGTTAGGTTGGCTGGTATGCTTGCCTAGCCTGTAGGAATCTGGCAGCGTGGTGCTAGTGCAGCCCTGCCTTGCTGTCCTGAGCGACACACTGTTATGTCCACCTATAAATACAGGCATTAAATATAGCAGCCTTGCATGCAGCCTGTTGGGACTGACGAGGGTTTGGGGGTTGAGGGGGAGTGGCATTCTAGTACTGTGGCAGGTTATGGGGAATCTTGGGTAGTTAGCCAGATCAGTTACAGGAGGCGGTGGAGGTCTGCTAATGCAGTGTGCAACATATACTTTCATTGTAGCCTATTGAGAGTAAAAGCTTTTAGTCACAAACGGTATATTGAACAGGTGATAAGTCAACATTTTAAGTATGGTGGTCTCGGGTGTTCCAGCGGTCGAAGCTGCTTTCTCTCATGCATTCGACTTCTTCACTGAGGGTTCAAATCTGACCTACTGCTCTCACCACTTTCCTGTCCAATAAAGCATGCATGCCTGGAAAACAATGTGGAGGAATACCCAAAGATTGGACTGATAGGGGTGGTAAGGAGTACAAGTACCTGGAAGTGAAAGATCCCTGCATACTGGTTGTGGAAGCTCTGCCCATGGGGCACCACCCGATGTAGTAGAGTCTCATTCAGCGTGAGGGAAGCAATAGCTGCCAGCAGCCAACAGTCACCTGGCACACCAAATATATTGCATGACGCCAACTACCACATTACCCAATGTCAGTAATCATGGTTTCACAAAACTCCACTTTCTTAATCCATTGTAAAGTCACCGTCACTCTTCAGCATTGCAATTTCACTTACGTTATCTTACCAGGTAAGTAACATAACAACAGATTCTTACAGCCACGACATGGGAGCATGGGTTAACAGGCTTGTCTCAGAACAACAGGGTTTTTTACACTGTCGGCTCAGGGATTAAAACCAGCAACCTTTAGTTTACTGTCCCATTGTTCTTAAGCGCTAGACTACCCTACCGCCCAGTGAGTCCCAACACCCAGTTCCACGGTAGGGTAGGGCATATTGGGGGCAGTCTAAACTCACCCAGAGCTCCCTGGCAGACGTCTGTACGTGTGGCTCCATCTACAATAAAGTGAGGGTCAGTGCAGAACTCCTGCAAAACACAAAGAGGTTACGGGTAAGAGAATCTATCTACATGAATAAGAGCATATCGTCCATATAAATATATGCTATAAACTGCAGATGAACCTCTCCCTCACCGTGGGACGCATCCACTGGACACCCTGCGTCTTCGCAGAGCGCGGTCCAAGCTCCTTGAATCCCAGTGACGAGACCTGAGCGGGGAATGTGTCGTCTTCAAATAAGCGTCTGCACTGCAGACAGTGGGCCCGGAGGAACTCAAAATCCTGGCCCAGGAACTTCAAAGCTTTGTCATTCTGACCGAAGCCTTCGTCGCGGTCCCATTGGCTCCTCAGACGAGAAGCCACCCCAGAAGCAAAAACACGCTCTATCACCTGCTCCATCACTTGTGCCACAGCCATAGCCTACTCCCCAACTCCACACAAGGAAAGGAACCTAAATAATGGAAAATAAATTATATTAACAATTTACAAATAATATTTTATTATAAATTAAATATGTTTTGCACCCTCTGTTACTTATCATATAATGACTTCACCCACATAAACAACAATGCAGAGACACTGCAACACGAAAACAAACGTAATTGTTTTAAAAAATAGGGTTAACAATTCCTAAAGAAGGGTTCTCTTATTGATTGAATACCGGATTGTTTCTCGTAAAATTGACTATTAATTATATCTTGCCAGCGTACGCTCACTTTTACATCCATGCATTCGTAATAACAACTGTAAAACAATACCTTGAAAACGTTTGAACGTCGAGATTTTGTGACTGCCACCGTTAAAAGCCTCGCAGGTTTACGGAACTGAAAAGCTATGTTGATTTCTGGCTGCCGCTCAATCAGTTCTCCCACAGTCAGACTGTCCCAGGGAAGACTCCACTAGGCCTGCGCAAAACATATGGCATTAGATTTGTCGACTCAGCGTGGATCTTGACCGTGAATTCTGCTAAAATGCAATTGATCAGAAGTGCTTTTTAATATACACTCAAATAAAAACGTTTGTCATACTGCAACCAAATAGGTTTGTCAAATCGCAAACTATATTCTAATGTTAGGTTCAATTTTGAATATGGTAGAGCGTCATTATATGACCGGAACAGTCGAAAGAGTGTTATTTAAGCTACTGAATACGTATGGGCCGTGGGTTAAGATATTAACTAGGTTACTTTATGCAGATTACATGTTTGTTGGGAATAACGTTCCAACATACATTCTAGCATCAGCTGAGTTGTTCTACTGTAACAATCCCTCCATCTAGTGGCAATAGATCGATTATAATAAGAAACGAATCTGTGGAGCGTAGGCAGGAATAGGGTGTTTTTGTGTGAGTATATGCAATGCGATAATCAAGCCCATTGACAACAATCTTTCTCCAGAATAGCATAGACAGGATGAAAGTTAGGCCAATAAACAACACCACTTTTTGCATCGGACAAGTGTCCTCTGAACAGAATAAGACATTAAAAACGAAAATTTACGACAGTCTCCAGTGTGTTTTGTTTTATAATGGCGAGATAACCAAGGAGATGAAGATATATCTGAGTATTGCATCGCACCTGTTTCCGCAGCACATTTTGCGAAGTACTCTTTCTTGGCAAGGTCCATGATTAAGTGTAGTCTGGCCCGGGGTGTGAAGGTGAATGGAAAGGCTTGGAGTAACAACCCA
Source organism: Esox masquinongy (assembly GCA_016801175.1). Taxonomy (NCBI): domain Eukaryota; kingdom Metazoa; phylum Chordata; class Actinopteri; order Esociformes; family Esocidae; genus Esox; species Esox masquinongy. The sequence goes on from JACXGI010000923.1 coordinate 16,974, forward strand.
CCTTTGCTTCCTCTGCCAGGTGGGCTCATCTCCACTGGGATGTCCTCTCTCCAATGCCGTTCGAGGATGGAGTTCCTCTTAGGTTTCTTCCTAAGTTTCTACCGTATTAGGGTCTTTTTCCTGGCCACATTGGGTCAACCCTGTTGTTGCTTGCAGTTTGGGATTTCGGGTTGGGTGTTTGTAAAAGCACTCTGTGACAACTGCTGATGTAAAAAGGGCTTTATAAAATAAATTTGATTGATTAATCGGTATTGCCATTATCTAGGCGAGAATATGAATCGAATATGAATAAAAAATGTATCGAATAGGTCAGCACTCACGAAGTATAGGCTAATTGTAACCATTACAGATTGTACAATGAATTTTCGATATAACAAGGTACTAATCAGCGATCTATTTTTTACTTTTTTAGAATAGGCCAAAAGCAACCGTCCTGCTCTACACCCCCTAAAAAGAAAGCCGCCCCTGCGCCTTTTCACTTTGTTGGAGGAGGGTATTCAGCTGCGGAAAAAAATAGGAGACCACTGCACCCTTTTCTTTCCTTTCCAGTTTTGAGTGAGGAACAGAAGCGTTCAATTTGCAGTGGTCTCTTAATTTTAACCCTTCTGTTCCTCACTCAAAACCTTCCTTTTCGACTTTTTTAGAAAGGAAAGAAAAAGGTGCCGTGGTATCTTAATTTTTTCCGGAGCTGTATTTGCAGAGCGCAAGTCTGGGGCGTTACTTAATATGGGGGTTCCTGAATATTATGTTACGCCCACTGATGTTTCCCATTGTTCTGGTGTTTTTTATTAAGTACGTGCATTTATGAAGGGAGAATTACAGGGTCAATGATGAAGATTTTGGTAAGTGTTTCTATATGATAACCTCTGGCTATATATACTGCTCAAAAAATTAAGAGAACACTTAAACATCACAGTATAACACCAAGTCAATTAAACTTCAGGGATATCAATCTGTCCAGTTAGGAAGCACAAGCGATTGTGAATCAATGTCACCTGTTTTTATGCAAATGAAAGTGACAACAGGTGCACTGGAGAGGCAACAGCAAGACAACCTCAAAAAAGGGAATGGTTTTGCAGGTGGTGGCCACAGACAATTGCTCTCTCCTTATAAATCCTGACTGATTCTTCTCTAGTTTTGCATTTTTCTACTGTCCTTGTCACTACTGGTAGCATGAGGTCGTACCTGCAGCCCATTCAGGTTGCACAGGTAGTCCAGCTCCTCCAGGAAGGCACATCCTTATGTGCCGTCGCAAAAATGTTTGCTGTGTCTCTCAGTACAGTCTCAAGAGCATGGAGGAGATACCAGGAGATGGGCCATTACACAAGGAGAGTTGGACAGGGCCATAGAAGGGCATCAACCCAGCAGCAGGACAGGTATCTGCTCCTTTGTGTGAAGAGGAATAGGAGGAGCACTGCCAGAGCCCTACAAAATGACCTCCAGCAGTCTACTGGTGTGCATGTTTCTGACCAAACTGTCAGAAACAGACTCCATGAGGGCGGCATGAGGGCCCGACATCCTCTAGTAGGACCTGTGCTCACAGCCCAGCACCGTGTAGCTCGAATGGCATTCACCAGAGAACACCAGAATTGTCAGGCCTGCCGTTGGCGCCCTGTTCTCTTCACAGATGAGAGCATGTTCACACTGAGCACATGACAGATGTGAAAGAGTCTGGAGACGGCGTGGTGAACATTATGCTGCCTGCAACATCATCCAGCATGACTGGTTTGGCGGTGGGTCAGTGATGGTCTGGGGAGGCATATCCTTGGAGGGTTACACAGACCTCCACGTGCTAGCCAATGGTACCCTGACTACTGTTATTTACCGCGAGGCAATCCTCAGACCCATTGCCAGACCTTACGCTGGTGCAGTGGGCCCTGGGTTCCTCCTGGTGCAGGACAATGCCCAGCCTCATGTGGCCAGAGTGTGTAGGCAGTTCCTGGATGACGAGGGCATTGATGCCTTTGACTGGCCCTCACATTCCCCAGTCCTGAATCCAATTGAGAACCTCTGGGACATTATGTATCGGTGCATCCGACGCCTCCAAGTAGCGCCACAGACTGTCCAGGACCTCACTGATGCCCTGATCCAGGGATCTGGGAGGAGATCCCCCAGGCACCATCCGCCATCTCATCAGGAGCATGCCTAGACGTTTTCGGGAGTGCATACAAGCACGTGGGGGCCATACACAATACTGAGTCACATTATGAGTTGCCTTGATGAAATTCATGCAAGTTGGAACAGCCTGTGATTTCAATTGTTTACTTTGATTTTCGGTGTGAGTTTGAATTCAGCCCTCAATCAGTTGGTGATTTTGGTTACCATTGACCGTTGTTACATCATTTTGTTCACAACGAATTACACAATATACAGTAAAGATTTTGATCTTTAATATATTTCCTTCATCGAGACTTGATGCGTAATTTTAGAGTTCCCTTAATTCTTTTGAGCAATGTATTTAGGGATAGGTAACGTGTTCACTAAGATCGCTCTTCACTAAGATATCTACTAAATTCTTTATTTAAATCTGAGATTTGAATAGCTTGCTAGTCACAGAACACAGAAAACATGACAACCCTTATAGCTACTTATAAGATAGCTAGCTACTTGTTAGCCAGCTCTAGTCAGTTACGGTACGTTATAACTAGCTAAAGTTGCATGATGACACTCGTCCACCTGTCACTATATGCAAGCAGGCAAGATCCATTTGTTTTGTAGCTTCATATAAGCTATGTTATCATTATTTAGATATGTTAACAAAAGAATAATTTTGGCATGGGCATCTTCTATGTGATTGTTGTGATCTTTCATTTCAGTTGCCAAGATGCTTTGTTGACCTGGGGGATGCTGTTGCCTGGGTAAATGCCAATATGGGCCTCTTCTGAATGATGAGGAAAATGAGGGTGCTGTGCAAATGCACAGAGAGCCCCCAATTCTAAAAGAAGAACAAGAAGCTCTCTCCCATTCTTGTTTTTGTTTAATAATTTTGAAGACACTGAAACATTCTTGGATGAAATAGACTAAAGAGGACTTAGTGATAATTTTGAGCTTCACTGTTAATTATTTTGTTGATGAGGATACCTATTAGCTGTCTTTAAACCATCAGCTAATGCTGGGTTCCACACAACAAAAATGACAAGATCCAGAAAACACAAAATAGTTTGACGAGACAAAGAAACATCAGTTGTTTAGCAAGAGTAAACAAGAAAGTGTTTTGGAAATGTTCACCCAGCCATATAAAACGATAGGATTAAACCAAAGTCTACAGAATCTGGGCAAACCCACAAGTCTCTGCAAAAGACCTTCAGAACAGTTCAGCTGACACTGAAGTAGTTTTTCATAGGTCCACCGCACAATGTACCTTACACAGCATGTTCACATTTGTGTAATATGCATAATGCATTTGTGTAATATGCGTAATATGCAAATGCATAAATGGTAATCCAGTATAAACGTGCAAAAGGGTGACCTATTTCACTTTGTAACATGTAGAGCTCAGATCAACTATTTTGTAATTGCACTAAGCAGCATTCTCAACCATCAACCTCCTAATGATGGCCAACTATCACATCACCAAGCAATGGCTACTCCAACAATAACTGACCATGGCAGGCATAGTGAGTTTGACTGCATGTTTATGTATGCATGTGTATTATAACTGCACTCAGCAGCTTTCTAAACCACCAGTGTCTCATTCTTGACCATAACCAAAACATTGAAAACTGTTTTTAGAGGCACATCAGTCTTCAAATTAATATATTTCAGTTGTATGTTCTCAAACAATTTTAATCCTGAAACAAAATACGATTAAATGGTATTTCAGTCACTGAAAATGGTCTTGGAAAAAAGTACTTTAACATAATTGGTACAAGCATAATCAGACTAGAGCGCTTTTTCAACATGTAGTCGAAGCAAATACACTTTTGTTTTCTGTATCTATGCTTGGACTGCTTGAACCTAGTGTTATATCTTGACAAAAGGTATCGAATGAAATCACACAGACTCTGAAAGTTTGAACGTTAATTTACTCTTCTTCCTCCATTTGTACACTCAATGTAATGACATCATACCCATACATGATACCTAGCGTCGAACTGTGTGTCAAACCAGGATGTCCCCAAACTGACCAATGGGTCAGTGGGCTAAACTTTAAATTTAGGAACCCCCAAATTAACTGACTGCCTTCTGCCAACTGTTAAACATGGTGGATGATCTGTAATGGTCTGGGCAGCCATCTCATGGGAGTTATTGGGTTCAATGATTGCTCTGCATGGTTGTAAAAAGGCCAAGGAATGAAGCAATTTTACAGGACCAGATGTTGCAAACATTATTGATGTTCCAATATTCCAGGATGACAATGACACTATGCAGACTGCTAAACAAATTCAAGAGTTGTTTTATAAACACCAGGATGACATCAAAGACCTTCCATAGCCTCACCAATCACCAGATCTAAAGTTATGAAGTGCAGAGTGCTAAGTAGATTTCCACCTCCTTCATCCTTTACACAACTAGAGGCTTAGTGCAATATCCCACTACAAACTGTGGACTTGTGTGACAGAATTCTAAGGATTGGAGTTGTTCTGAAGGCAAAGGGTGGCCCTACTCCTTAGTAGGTTATTGATGTTAATATATTTGTATGTGTTTTATCCAAAATTGACCATACACGCCAACATGTGCAGCTAACATTCATGTGCTTTGTGGGTAATCCAAGACTGAGCAATGATGTTATCAACTAATGTAGATAGGAGAAAAGGACAGAGATGTCTAGAATATATAGACCCTTTCATACGATTATAGGAAAGTACTCAAAAGGTACTACGACAAGACTGAAGCTTACGTTATGCCCAAGGCTAACCATATCTTTGCTAGGTACAAATTCCAAGAAACAATGCTGTGCCCGTGTTGTTTGGTCATTTTGTGACAGAGCTCAAGTTGCTTGACGGTAACTACCCAAGGGTGATGATATGTCCAGAGATTATTTAGGCAAAAACTCACCAAGAGTGAAAAAACATTTAAGAAAGGTTTGAATTTAACATTAGAGAAAGCCATAGACATTTCACATTCGCATGATAGAACTCAAGACCAATTAAAAACAATGGTTAGCATGGGAACTAATGCAGCTAGCTAAGCAGCACATGCGGTTCACGGGAAAGCACAGAGAGCAGGTGCAGTTTGCAATAGACAGCAAAAAAAATACAAAATGCCATAACCAGTGAGGGAAGGACCAAATGGAGCAAAACATGAATTTTGCACAAGACAACACAGCGAAGCACAAAAATGTCCAGCAACGGAATGCCAGTGCAACAAATGCAAGAAATTCACCCATTTTACCAAAGCATGTAGGGCTCAAACACAATCTCAGATATCTCATAAGCAAGGAATGTGCATGTTGTTTCAAAGACTGTTCAAAGACAGTTCACAGGCTCTATTATGAAAGAGCATGCAAAACCACATGCAGATGTAAATGAAATGCTGAGCTGTTGGAGTTTGACAGAGTCACCACAGAATCTCTACCTGATATGAGTTTAAGATCTTATCTAGATTTGACCCTACAGCAATTCCAGTTGTACACCCTCACAGACGGATCCCATTTGCCCTCCGTGGCCACCTAAATGAGGAGAGCTGGATGAAATGGAGAATGTGAAAATCTTCAAAAGGTGACTGAGACTTCAGTCTGGGTCAATGCACTTGTGGTGGAAGAAAAGCCAAACATGGGAAATCTAAAATATGCCAAGACCCGAATAAGGCAATGCAAAGGATTCACTAACCTCTCCCAACATTGGATGACGTCACACCGAAGTGCTGGAGCTCAATACATCAGTGTTCTAGATGCAAGGTCTGGTGAAAGGGCGGTCAAGCTGACTGAAGAATCATCCATGTTAACCAACTTCAACACTGTTGGTGGTCAATACAGATTTCTACGACTCCCCTTTGGGATAATTTCTGCTCAAGATGAGCTCCATAGACGGATAGATGAGACACATGAGGGTGTAGCTGCCATCGTAGATGATATCCTGGTATATGGCCGTACCAAGCCAATCTACAAGCCGTGATTGAAAGAACCAGAGAGAAAGGGGTGAAGCTGAATCCAAACAAGATTTCCATTCTGTGTGACCGAAGTCAGCTACTTTGGACACAGACTGACACAAGAAGGTTTCTGACCAGACCCTGACAAGGTGAAGGTAAGACCAGACATGCATTAGCCGGGGAACAAGGCTGAGCTAGACACTATCCTGGGGATGGTCACATACAGTTAGGTCCGGAAATATTTTGACACTGACACAATTTTCATAATTTTGGCTCTGTACGCCAAATGGATGTGAAATTAATAACCGAGATGCAGTTGAAGTGCAGACTTTCAGCTTTAATTCAAGGGGTCGAACAAAAATGAAACATTTAGGAATTGCAACCCATTACATACACAGTCCCCTTATTTCAGGGGCTCAAATGTAATTGGACAAATAGTCATAAATAAAATTGAGAATCCTTTGCAGGCAATGACTGCTTGAAGTCTGGAACGCATGGACATCACCAAACGCTGTTTCCTCCTTTGTGATGCTTTGCCAGGCCTTTACTGCAGTTGTCTTCAGTTGTTGTTTGTTTGTGGGTGCATGCTCGATTGGGCTGAGATCAGATGATTGATACCACTTCTTCGTCTTAAAAAACTCCTGGGTTGCTTTCGCAGCATCTTTGGGTCATTGTCCGCATTGACAGCAAGATGGCACCAATCTCAGCAGCCACAACCCAAGACAAGCAACTCATTGCACTGTGACAGACTAGTCTGGCAGGCTGGCCAGAGTCAGAAAAGTAATTCCCACTCATCGTTGCTGAGTACCGGAACCACAGAGATATGATCTCTGAGATGAATGGTATCATCTTTAGGAGGGATTTAATCATTGAGCCACGCACTCTCAAAGACATGCTAACAGGTATACACATAGGGCACATGGGTATTGAGAAGGGAAAGCAGAGAGTGAGACATTCTACTCTGGCTATGAATGGGAAAAAAGATAGACAAAGGTAGAGTCATGCAGCATATGGTTAGATTGTCAAAAGTTAAAGAACCAATGATGTCACACCAGATCCCTGATTGGCCATAGTAGGTCCACGCAACAGATTTATTCACATGGAATGAAGAACACTATGTAGTCACTGAAGACTCCGATACACAAACTCAAGTCCCTGTTTGCACGCATGGGTATTCCAGAGTCTGTTGTGACAGTGGTCCATGATAGAGTTCCAGTGAATTCAAGGCCTTTGCAGCTGCATGGAACTTTCATCAAAAAGTGAGAATCGTTTTTTTGTGCTATTAAGGTATTAAAAAGTTGTTGATGTTTTCATGTTTTTGCACCTTTTCGATCATACTGGAAATTCAACCGTAAAACTGTTGGAATGCTGAAAAATATTATATTGCAAATGCCTGAAGATAAGGATGGTGATTGATTGTGAGCCTGCTGGGTGGATCCAGCATGAATACACAAATTGTAGTATTTCACCTGACCTTAGTCATTCTTTAATTTCATATCCAATGTGCTGGAGTACACAGACAAAACAACAAACCTTTTGTCACTGTCCTATTTCTTATGGACTTCACAGTATATATATGGTTCATTAAAATGGTTATGTTAGAGACATGATCATGTTCAGTGAAGTAAAGCCAATCACATTATCACATATAACTTTATTCAAACACATGTATCTATCACTTAATCTATTCATCTAAAAAGTGTAGTGGTTCAAAATCCTGTGTGTCACCCCCCAAATGCTGCTTCAGAAACGGCACAATTTTAAAGAGGTTGATGTGGAAATCTCTGGAGTCATCGTCAGAATCCTGTTTGACTGCTCTCTTACCATGTGGACACAGATATCTGGTGCCCCAGCTTATAACTCCAACCTACAATGAATGGAAAAGATTACTTTTAATTACAAAGACTCAAAAAGTTAACATTTTTTTGTGTGCAAATACAAAATAGCATACAAAAATCTGAACATAGCAGGAGGGCCAAACACTGCTCCCTGAGTAGTGTGTAGTGCTTATCTATCTGCTGTATATCTATATGAACACGGTATACCCTGAAAATCTCTAACCTGGATTGTGCGGTAGTCATCATAGTTCTTGAACACAGCACCACCGGATTCACCTGTGCACACGCACACACACGTGCGCACACACACACACACGAACAAAATAAATGTCATGTCAAGTCCAAGTAATCAGACCCTTTTCCCCTCAAATAAAAATGATATTTCAATAATAGCCTACTATTTTAAGTTAGGATTTTCTCAACTTATGGAAACAAATGTTCCTTTATATGTAAAAATACCCCTGCATGTAACATGATCTACAGTGGGATGACGCCCACCAGAGCACAGGAAGTTATCAGTCACAAGTTTTTTCACATTATCTGCTGTTATGCCATTTATCTTTGTAGCCAATCCAATACAACTGTCCCTCTGCAAGAGAGAAAAATGTAGGTACATACAGGCAACATAAATTGATCCATCCAGTGTATGTTTATGGTCAGATGGTTTAATGTCACCTGATCCTGAAGCTTTAGTTTGGCATCTCTCCGCACATCCCTTCCCTTTGCATCCTTTCTAAATGACATGAAACTGACTTCTTCAAATGATTTTACTAACAAACGCTCTTCTGCAAATAGAGAAATATATGAGCCACCATGCCCATTTAAGAGTACAGTATCCCATAGAACAGGCTATGTGTGCTGTAACTGCACCTTGTTGCTTGCAGGTTATTTGTCCTCCCACCAGTTTTAAAGCGGCACTTGTTTCTTTGGTGCAGGGGATGCAGATTGGCCTGAGGAACAGAAAAATAATGCGTGAAATAAACTGTGCCTATTTGTGTTTCACCCCTTAATCCAAAGAGTTGCGTTATTTAGATCTAAAGTTGTGCTTCATTGTATTAATCTACAGTATGTTCCCTCTGTAGCATTGGTTCTCACCTTGTGTACATAGACAATTGTACATTGTCAGTCAGTTTGAGGAGAGCTACGTCGTAATCATAGAACTCCGTTATCCCCTCTGCTTCTTTGGCTTTGGGATTAAATTTAGGATGTAATATTATACGTAACGTTTAGACCTGTAAGGAAATGGACCAGAATGTAAATAAACAAAACTGTTTTAGTTTAAATAAATGTGTAATCCTGGCATAATTTATCAGTAATGATGCTAATCACTGGAATGAACAAGTTGCACTATATCTACTGTAACTACAAAGCTATTTGTTTGAAGGAAAATAGAGTTAAATATATTTGGTAGAAACGCTGTAGGAGTGGCTGGTCGAACCTTCATTTTTACCAATGTTAACCTTGATTTTCTTTTCTAAGTTGGTGTAAAAGAAACATTGAGCAGCACTCAAGATGAAGCGGGGGGTGACCAGAGAACCCATACAACCACCGATAACTGATCTATCCTCATCCTATTAGGAGAAAGTGATCCAACAAAAAAAATTATAGCAATGTGCAAAAATATGCATACTTATCTAATAAAAGATTAATACAATAATTATTCATCCAATAAATATCTGTATGTTTGTCTGATACAGTGAGGGAAAAAAATATTTGATCCCCTGCTGATTTTGTACGTTTGCCCACTGACAAAGAAATGATCAGTCTACAATTTTAATGGCAGGTTTATTTGAACAGTGAGAGACAGAATAACAACAAAAAAATCCAGAAAAACGCATGTCAAAAATGTTATAAATTGATTTGCATTTTAATGAGTGAAATACGTATTTGATCCCCTCTCAATCAGAAAGATTTCTGGCTCTCAGGTGTCTTTTATACAGGTAACGATCTGAGATTAGGAGCATACTCTTAAAGGGAGTGCTCCTAATCTCAGTTTTTTACCTGTATAAAAGACACCTGTCCACAGAAGCAATCAATCAATCAGATTCCAAACTCTCCACCATGGCCAAGACCAAAGAGCTGTCCAAGGATGTCAGAGACAAGATTGTAGACCTACACAAGGCTGGAATGGGCTACAAGACCATCGCTAAGCAGCTTGGTGAGAAGGTGACAACAGTTGGTGCGATTATTCGCAAATGGAAGAAACACAAAAAAACTGTCAATCTCCCTCGGTCTGGGGCTCCATGCAAGATCTCACCTTGTGGAGTTGCAGTAATCATGAGAACGGTGAGGAATCAGCCCAGAACTACACAGGAGGATCTTGTCAATTTTTTCAAGGCAGCTGGGACCATAGTCACTAAGAAAACAATTGTTAACACACTACGCCGTGAAGGACTGAAATACTGCAGCACCCGAAAGGTCCCCCTGCTCAAGAAAGCACATGTACAGGCCCGTATGAAGTTTGCCAT
>JACXGI010000923.1:27409-57635 GCA_016801175.1 Esox masquinongy
GAGCTCTTTGGCATCAACTCAACTCGCCGTGTTTGGAGGAGGAGGAATGCTGCCTATGACCCCAAGAACACCATCCCCACCGTCAAACATGGAGGTGGAAACATTATGCTTTGGGGGTGTTTTTCTGCTAAGGGGACAGGACAACTTCACCGCATCAAAGGGACGATGGACGGGGCCATGTACCGTCAAATCTTGGGTGGGAACCTCCTTCCCTCAGCCAGGGCATTGAAAATGGGTCGTGGATGGGTATTCCAGCATGACAATGACCCAAAACTCACGCCCAAGGCAATAAAGGAGTGGCTCAAAAAGAAGCACATTAAGGTCCTGGAGCTGGCCTGGCCTGTCTCCAGACCTTAATCCCATAGAAAATCTGTGGAGGGAGCTGAAGGTTCGAGTTGCCAAACGTCAGCCTTGAAACCTTAGTGACTTGGAGAAGATCTGCAAAGAGGAGTGGGACAAAATCCCTGCTGAGATGTGTGCAAACCTGGTGGCCAACTACAAGCAACGTCTGACCTCTGTGATTGCCAACAAGGGTTTTGCCACCAAGTACTAAGTCATGTTTTACAGAGGGGTTGAATACTTATTTCACTCATTAAAATGCAAATCAATTTATAACATTTTTGACATGCGTTTTTCTGGATTTTTTTGTTGTTATTCTGTCTCTCACTGTTCAAATAAACCTACCATTAAAATTATGGACTGATCATTTCTTTGTCAGATGGCAAACGTACAAAATCAGCAGGGGATCAAATTATTTTTTCCCTCACTGTAGTATAAGATAAGTCATTGGTCATGGCAAGTCATGAACCCTCTGTTTGAGTATTTTTAAAGTATTCAAGGTATTTTAGAGTATTCAAGCAAGGTTCATTCACATTCATAATTTATATATTTGTTGCCGGACCACATAAGCGGAGCTGGCCAAGAAGAGCGAATGTCTCTTGTGTGTGTGTGTGTGTGGGTGGGTGACTGACTGACTGACTGACTGACTGACTACCCCTTGTTAAATAGCATAGTGGTTAGAGATGCAGACTGCCATGTGGGCAACCAGTGTTTGATCCTCGCCACGGACAGTCATTAATGAATGAAAGAAAAAGGAACGTTGTTGTGCCATGAAATGAATTAGCTTTGTCAGTTCATCTTCAATCTTGCTAGAAATTGCTCAGTTCTTATGACTATGCCAAGTAGTAAGCAGATACTTGTAGTCCTATTACTGGCTAATAAACTGTTAAAATGGCCTCTGATAAAAGCTATACAGCTCATAGATGGTATTTGTGGTGGAAGTAAACTTAATAAGAAACGTTAGTCAGCTTAACACAATGATTAATGGTGTCTAGCTATATATTAAAATTTGGCATGATGTTAATGCATGACAAAATGATCTAATGTCGAGACACAATTTTCTGATGAGGTAGTCTATCCTAATCGGTCCCAATACTGGCATACTAGCTTACTATATACAAAACAGTATGTACTTCACCATCATCCACAAAGTTTGTACTTATACAGTGTTACGTAATATGTAGTACGTGATTTGAGATTCAGCCAATGCTTTCGATTTCCTTGTAGTTCACATAGTGTAGTACAGGGATGTCGCTAGGTCTAAAATATTAATTAGCCCCCCTAAATAAATCAATATATGAGTCAATATATTTTCTTTGTGATTTATTTTTTTCGTCAACTGTTCCATCGCATCTAAACTTCTTACAAATTGTATAGAAATTGTATAGGATCGTGTTCATTTGGCAGAATGTTTGGTTGAGTTTGATGCTTTGAACGTAACTCGCTCATCTGAAGCGAGCTTTCTTCTATACATAGTAGTCTCCCCACTATCGGCCACCCCCAATATCGGACGTTCCTAGTGGTCGGAGAAGTAAATCCTCTCAAGTTCAAAATTTAATACTGTAGCACTGGAAAGCAATGGCACATTTTGCTAATCAGTATACTCTTTCAGCTAGCCCAACACCATTTTTATAGAAATGTATTGAGGTTACATTTTTTTTTGAGATCTTAAAAATGTCATGTATGAAAATTGTTTAGACAAGCTGCAGTTGGTGAAATTCGACTTGCACAACAGACCAGACATCATGTAATATCAAAGTGATTTTCTTTATCGAAAGGCAAGAAAGCTAGCTACAACTTTCTAGTAGACACTTCAGAGAAAACTAAGAACTGTCATTTGTAATACAAATAAAAAGCAATTATAATGTAATTCAACAAAATAGTAAGGTGGCCAATAATTGGGGACGGTGGCTGATTATAAGGGGTTGTATTTTAACCAACTACTAAAAATATGAATTTCCCATTAATGACATACTAGCTAACACTTGTATGTCACTAACAATCATCATAAACATTGATGAATTGATATCAAATGATTACTCGGTACAAGATGTTTTTCAAAACTGCCGTTGAATATGCTGATAATAGGGGGTTCGAGATTAGTTATGTTCAATTCTTCAGTTTCAACGGAACACAGTTGCAAAACTGCGCATGTTTCACAGATTCATGTTTTTTTGGGTTTGGAGGTAACGTATTGCAACATATTCTGTTCAGAGGAAGGGAGATCCGGTTATTAAATGTTTATTTTTTTGCTGGACCGCGTAAGCGGAGCCGGCCAATTAGAGCAAATGTGTCTTACTGAGTGAGTGACTGACTGACTGACTGAGGGACTAACCCTTGTTAAATAGCATAAGGGATAGAGAAGCGGACCTGCAAACTATAGGTTCCGTGTTCGAATCTCCTCACAGTCTAAAACAAATAATGCATTAAGATTTGTTCCAGATAGGCAAAAACGCTGGCTATAACCTTCAGTATCTATGTTATAGTAAGCCTAAAATAAAGCTGTTTATGGTTATATTGCGATTGTTTGCGGTGGATTTGCATCCGTACATGCTTTTTGGGTCAGGATAGACAAAAACTTAGCTGGCTACTATGTTATAGTAATCCTAAACTAAAACTGTTTACAGTTATACAGTATTGTGATTATTTCTGGTGGATTTTCGAAATACGCATCCGTGCATGCGTTTGGGAGTAATATAGGCTTTATCAAAACCCCTTGGCCAGTAAAAGAGGAGGGGTTTCCACGATTCTCTCGTCTTTTCACTTGATGAAAAAGTCAGTTATCGTCACCTATATTGATAGTTATTGTATCAATGTCATTCACGAATGAAAGAAAAACTAATGTTTTTGTGCCATGAAATGAAATAACTTTGGCAGGGAAAAGTTCATCTTCAGTCTCGCTAGCAATAGCTCAATTCTTATTACTATTCCAATTAGTAAGTTATTAGATACTAGTAAGTCTGTTACTGAATAATAAGTTGTTAAAACGGCCAGTGGCAAAAGCCATACAGTTCATAGATGCTATTTGTGGTGGAGGTAAACGTAATAAGAACTGTTAATCAGTTTAACACAATGCTTAATTGTGTCTAGCGACTGGGCAAATATATATCACTGTGGCGTAGTGGTTAAAGATGTGGCCTCTCACGTGGAAGATCCAGGTTTGAATCCAGTGAGGGCATCAACAATAAACACTTTTAATTGCGGGCCGGCTGAACTAGGCTTGCCTGGTTCCTTTTCTGGTTTATTATGATCAGTTTTTTTTTATTACTTTGTTCTGAGATGAATGGGCTAATGACTAAATCTGTTTTGAAATTATTCAGAATGATAACCAAAAATAACCTTATTTAGATAGATTTCACCCCCATTATTACTCTAAAAATACATTATCAAAAGATGTTTTGGGGAGTATGCCCAGACCCCCCAAAACGAGGCTTAGCCCCCCCATCCATGAATTTCTAATGACGTCCCTGGTGTAGTGGTTGGCTTTTCAAATGTCATTGTTTTCTAAAGCAACAAACCAGCGTGGAGTGATTGCAGTCATTGTTTTCATTACTGTATAGCTATTAGCTAGCCATCTTCAGTAAAATCTAATTTAATGCATTGAATGTAGTGTAGCGACCCTGTTAAACCTGTTGGTTTGGATATTATCTAATGCAGGAAACTAGTTTCAAGGTCCTTGAAGTTTCGACTTATTGGTTTAACAATGCAGAAGTATACCGACACCACACCTCGGCACATGTGTAGTGTTTAAAGACATAGTACAGTATGCCACATGGGAGACTTCGGTTTGAAATCCAGGGAGGGCAACATTATTTGTCCCTTTTAATCACGGGCCGGCCAAACTAGACTTGCCTCGTTCCTTTTCTTGTTATTTGATACAGAAGATTTTTCAAACATATTTTTATGATGTACTCAAAAGCTCTACAGTTTTTTGTGAGTACAGTGCCCACCTCATTGCCCCTTGGTAAAAATTTAATTTGATTAGCGTTTATTTCGGGCCCCTAGAAATTCCAGTGAACAATAACAAAAAGTATATTCCTATTGATATCGATCTATCTCTATATATATCTCTATTTCTATCCCTCTGTACCTATCTATTTATATATTTTGATATCTATCTTTCTATCCATTTATCTATCTATCTCTATAATTATATGTATTAGTGCTGTCAAAAAATTTAAATAATTAATCATGATTAATCACATCTGTAGTTAATTGCGAATAAATTTATCAAACCTTAAATTTAATCCCCTTAACACAATAACTGGTAGCATCTATAAATAGAAAGTTTCTGGTCTCTGATTTCATATTTTTGCAATCTCCTGCCATTGTCCTCTTGGTCAATGCACCAAGTACAACACTGCTGTTTGGAAAAATTCATAAAATCAGACTTTCTGGCTATATTTACACACTGTATCCCACAATATCTGAATAAAAAAACCTAAATCTAATAAACAACAATTAAAATAGTAAAAAACCCTATTTGGGTAAGTGAACACCCCCTGAGTTAATACTTGGTGGAATCACCTTTTGCTTTGTACAGCCATGAGTCTCATTGAATAGTCCCTACTAAATTTGCACACGTTCACTATGCAATATTTGCCCATTCTTCCTTCTAGAATTGTTCAAGCTCAGTCAAATGCATGGTGATTACTCATAGATTGCACTCTTCAAGTAATTCATCAGATTCTTGATGGGATTTACTGTAGGTCGGGGCTCTGACTAAGCCACTCAAGGACATTCACCTTTTTGTCCTTCAGCCACTTTATGGCTGCTTTTGCGGTATGCTTTGGGTCATTGCTTTGGGTTGCTGCAGGTTCTCCACACCAATCTGTTGGTATTTTGCACTGTACATTTTCCTTGACAAGTGCTCCAGTCCCTGCTGAAGAGAAACACCCCAACAACGGGATGCTGCCACCGCCGTGCTTTACTGTTCTATGGATGGAAAGATATATTGGGTTTTTGCCAAACATATAATTTTGCTTTCAGGCCAAAAAGTTCATACAACTTTTTGGTCTCATCTGACCACAGTACCTTTTGCTACTTGGCCTCAGAATCTCAATTTTTATCCAAGAGAAATAGCAATGTCTCTTTTCAAGTGTTTCTATTTTCTTTATTCTCCTAGATGAGGCAGACCTAAGTATCAACGATCACGGTTCTTGTGCAACACGACAAATCTCTTGTTCTCTCCGAGTTGGCTAGTAGCAGTATGCCTTTGGTTCCAGTCTGCTATCTTTTCAAATGACTAAAAAGCAGTTTTAGTTATTTGTTAAAGTTTTTTGGTATTATCTTTTCTCTCACTGCCAATCTGTCGCTCACTCTCTACCTTTCACTCTCTACCTTTCTTTCTCTATCACTCTCCATCAGACAGGGAGGAAAACAGTTCTGGAATTTGCAATGGGTTTATTTAATTTATGTAAAATGTATGTTATGAACTTGATAAATACTGTTTACAATTTAATTTGGAGGTTTACATACATCTTGGCCAAATACATTAAAACTCAGTCTTATGTGGGTTAAGATCACCACTTTATTTTAAGAATGTGAAATGTAAGAATAATAGCAGAGAGAATGATTGATTTCAGCTTTTATTTCTTTAAATACATTTCCAGTGGGTCAGAAGTTTACATACACTTAATTAGTATTTGGAAGGATTGGCTTTAAATTGTTTAATTTGGGTCAAACGTTTTGGGTAGCCTTCCACAAGCTTCCACCAATATGTTGGGTGAATTTTGGCCCATTCCTCCTGACAGAAAAGATGTAACGGAGTCAGGTTTGTAGGCCTCCTTGATGCTCACACATGCTTTTTCAGTTCTGCCCACACATTTTTTATAGGATTGAGGTCAGGGCTTTGTAATGGTCACTCCAATACCCTGACTTTGTTGTCTTTAAGCTATTTTGGAAGTATGCTTGGGGTCATTGTCTATTTGGAAGACCCATTTGCGACTAAGCTTTTACTTCCTGACTAATATCTTGAGATGTTGCTTCAATATATCCACATAATTTTCCTTCCTCATGATGCCATCTATTTTGTGAAGTGCACCAGTCCTTCCTGCAGCAAAGCACACCCACAACATGATGCTGCCACCCCCATGCTTCACTGTTTGGATGGTGTTCTTTGGCTTACAAGCCTCCCCATTTTCCTTCAAACATAACGATGGTCATTATGGCTAAACAGTTCTATTTTTTGTTTAATCAGAGCAGAAGACATCTCTCCAGAAAGTATGATCTTTGTCATCATGTGCAGTTGCAAACTGAAGTCTGGCTTTTTTATGGCGGTTTTGGAGCAGTGATTTCTTCCTTGCTGAGCGGCCTTTCAGTTTGTGTTGAAATAGGACTTGTTTTACTGTGGATATAGATACTTTTGTACCTGTTTCCTCCAGCATCTTCACAAGGTCCTTTGCTGTTATTCTGGGATTGATTTGCACATTTCACACCAAAGTACGTTCATCTCTAGGGGAAAGAATGTGTCTCCTTCGTGAGCAAAATGATGGCTGTGTGGTCCCATGGTGTTTATACTTGAGTACTATTGTTTTTACAGATCAACGTGGTACCTTCAGGCATTTGGAAATTGCTCCCAATGAAGAACCAGACATTTGGGGGTCTACAATGTTTTTCTGAGGTCTTGGCTGATTTCTTTTGATTTTCCCATGATGTCAAGAAGAGAGGCACTTAGTTTGAAAATAGGCCTTGAAATACATCCACAGGTACACCTCCAATTGACACAAATAATGTCAATTAGCCAATCAGAAGCTTCTAAAGCCATGACATAATTTTCTGGAATTTTCCAGGCTGTTTAAAGGCACAGTCAACTTAATGTATAAATGCCTGTCCTACTGGAATTGTGATATAGTGAATTATAAGTTAAATAATCTGTCTGTAAACAATTGTTGAAAAAAGTAGCCCTAATCGACTTGCCAAAACTGCCAGCCAGAAGAGGACAGGCCACCCCGAGAGTCTGGCTCCCCTCTAGGTTTCTTCCTAGATTCTGATCCTGCTAGGGGGGTTTTCCAAGTCACTGTGCCTCAATTTATTGTTGTTACATTATTATGTGTACGTTCCACACTTGCTTATTTTTATATTTTTATAACTATTTATCCCACCTGTAAAATACATTATACTTGTACATTTTCTGCCCTTATTTGCCTTCACTGCACATTTAGATTTTCCATTTTTACTGCATTTTCCTGAATTGCACATCTATACATCCCACTTGTAACATACATATACTTAATACTTGTACATTTTCTGCCCTATTTTATTTGCACTTCTGGTTAGAAGCTAACTGCATTTCGTTGTACTGTACTTGTACATGTTCAACAACAATAAGGTTGAATCTAATCTAAAAACAAAATAATCTTATTTCTATAGAAATTAAACATTGGTGGACAAAACCAACTCATAATTGGAAATGTGGATGCTGCCCATACTTAATGCAATCGCTTCATATTTTGTCCTCTGGGTTCTGTTCTTAAAAACAACGTTTGCCAGGAATTACTGAGGCAGAGGTTGAAAGGTCAGTTCAAAACTGGCTCAGGCTGAGCCAAGACAAACTCGGGGGACAACAGCGGATGCAGAGACCTGCGGAAGAAGAGGAAGATTAAATTGTAGCCTATGCACAACTGTTTGGTGTTTTTATTTAGGCTACTTTTGTTTTTTGATGTTTGGTAAAATATCACTTTTTTAAAAAAAGTTCATACCATAGTCTTTATCTTGTCTCTTCACTTTACCTCAGCAGTAGATCAATTAAATGTTGGCAGTAGAGCTATTAAATGTCAGCAGTAGATCAATTAAATGTTGGCTAAACAGAGGTGGAGAAGCGGGAAGCATCGTTCAAACATTGGCGGAAGTTAAAATTAACGTTTCCTTTATATCTTGCCAATGAGCAGCCGATGTCTATTCCGCATTCAGCCGACGTCTTGTGTGTATATTTGGCCGACATCTGTAAGATGTATGTGTGTTATCTGGGTACATAGTGGATATATAATGTTGTGCAACAGCTGAAAATAACCAAGTGGATAAATATTTCTGAGACAACAACTGGAACGTCTGAGAGAGGAATTGAACCAGGGACAAAATATTGAAGGTTGGAGATGTTCCCACAAGACCACAGGGCATGCTGGTAGTCAGTCCCCCTTCCGTATAGTCTCTAAATGCAACTTTTATCCCAGCCATTAAATTTTTGCTGAAATAACATGGGCAACAGAACGTTTATTAATGGAACTAAAGTGTACTCTTGTACAAAGATTTCTGTAGATGGTTGTCCATACAATAACAGTTGAGCCACTCGATCCACAACGTTGACATCAGCATACCGCTCAACCACACGACGCCATACACACTGTCTGCCATCTGCCCTGTACAGTGAAAACCGGGATTCATCCGTGAAGAGAACACCTCTCCAAAGTGCCAGACGCCATCGAATGTGAGCATTTGCCAACTCAAGTCGGTGACGACGACGAACTGCAGTCAGGTCGAGACCCAGATGAGGACGACAAGCATGCAGATGAGCTTCCCTGAGACGTTTTCTGACAGTTTTGCAGAAATTCTTTGGTTATGCAAACCGATTGTTGCAGCAGCTGTCCGGGTGGCTGGTTTCAGACGATCTTGGAGGTGAAGATGCTGGATGTGGAGGTCCTGGGCTGGTGTGGTTACACGTAGTCTGCGGTTGTGAGGCCGGTCGGATGTACTGCCAAATTCTCTGAAACACCTTTGGAGACGGCTTATGGTAGAGAAATGAACATTCAATTCACGGGCAACAGCTCTGGTGGACATTCCTGCAGTCAGCATGCCAATTGCATGCTCCCTCAAAACTTGCAACATCTGTGGCATTGTGCTGTGTGATGGAACTGCACATTTTTGATTGGCCTTTTATTGTGGCCAGCCTAAGGCACACCTGTGCAATACTCATGCTGTCTGATCAGCATCTTGATATGCCACACCTGTGAGGTGGATGGATTATCTCGGCAAAGGAGAAGTGCTCACTAACACAGATTTAGACAGATTTGTAAACAATATTTGAGAGAAATAGGCCTTTTGTGTACATAGAGAAAGTCTTAGATCTTTGAGTTCAGCTCATGATAAATGAGGGCAAAAACAAAAGTGTTGCATTTATAATTTTGTTCAGTGTACTTACTTCTTGGAATAGTCATAAGAACTGAGCAATTGCAAGAGAGACTGAAGCTGAAATTTACCCTGCCAAAGCAATATAATTTCATGGCACAACAATGTTCTTTTTCTTTCATTCGTGAATGATACAATAAGTCATTGAAACAATAACTATCAATATACAGTTGTGCTCAAAAGTTTGCATACTCTTGGAGAATTGGTAATATATGTACCATTTGTAAAGAAAACATGAGTGAGCAGGCAAAACACATGTCTTTTATTTCTTATGGGATTCACATTCAACTGTAGATTACAACAGAATGGCACAATCATAAAACAAAACATGGCAACAAAGAAAAAAATGACCTGAGACCTGTTCAAAAGTCTGCATACTTTGGAGGGTCAACTTGGCCGTGTGCTTAGGGTCATTGTCGTGCTGGAAAGTCCAAGAGCGTCCCATGCGCTGCTTTCGTGCAGAAGAATACAAATTATCTGCCAGTATTTTCTGATAACATGCTGCATTCATCTTGCCATACATTTTTACAAGATTCCTCGTGCCTTTAGAGCTCACACACCCCCAAAACATCAGTGAGCCACCAACATGCTTCACAGTGGGAATGGTATTCTGTTCACTATAGGCCTTGTTGAGCCCTCTCCAAACATAACGCTTATGGTTGTGACCGTAAAGCTCTATTTTGATCTCGTCACTCCAAATTACAGTGTGCCAGAAGCTGTGAGGTGTTGTCGGGCATATTGTAACTCTACCATGCAGCTCATTTTTATTCAAGTATTGTCGTATTGTGCTCCTTGAAAAAACCACACCATCTTTTTCCAGAGCAGCCTATATTTCTCCTGAGGTTAACTGTGGGTTTTTCTTTGTATCCCGAACAATAATTATGGCAGTTTTGGCAGAAATCTTTCTTGGTCTACCTGACCTTGGCTTGGTATCAAGAGCTCCCCAAATTTTCCACTTCTCAATAAGTGATTGAACAGGACTGACTGGCATTTGCAAGGCTTTGGATATCTTTTTATATCTTTTTCCATCTTTATAAAGTTCCATTACCTTGTTACACAGGTCTTTTGACAGTTCTTTTTTGCTTCCTGTGGCTCAGTATCTAGCCTGCTCAGTGCATCTATGTGAGAGCTAACAAACTCATTGACTATACACAGACACTAATTGCAATTTAAAAAGCCACAGGTGTGGGAAATCACCTTTTATTGCCATTTTCACCTTTGTGTGTCACCTCATGTGTCTGTAACAAGGCCAAACATTTGAGGGTATGTAAACTTTTGATCAGGGCCATTTGGGTGATTTCTGTTATCATTATGATTTGAAAAGGAGCCAAACAACTATGTGATAATAAATGGTTTCATCCTTAAATAAAATAAAAAATGTTTGCATGATCAGTCATATTTTCAAAATCAATGGCAAAATTTCACAATTTCTGCCAGGGTGTGCAAATTTATGAGCCCAACTGTAGGTTAAGATAACTGACTGTTTCATCAAGGAAAAAGATGAGAGAATCTTGGAAACCCCTCCTTTTTTACTGTTTGTTTTGAGCTATTTCATTTCATGGCACAACAACGTTAGTTTTTCTTTCATTTGTGAATAACATTGATACAATAACTATCAATAAAGGGGACGATAACTGACTTTTTCGTCAAGTGAAAAGACGAGAGAATCATGGAAACCCCTCTTCTTTTACTGTGCAAGGGGTTGTTATCTATATTACCCCAAAAAGCATGCACAGATGCATACTTCGAAAATCCACCAGAAATAGTCACAAAGTATCTGCAAACAGTTTTATTGTAGGCTTACTATAACATCATAAGCCTAAAATAATCCTGAACAAATCCTAAAGCATAATTTGTCTTGTGTGTGGCGAGGCTTGAACACCGGTCCCTGGCTTGGCAGTCCATGTCTCTAACCACTACGGTATTTAATGAGGGGTAGTCAGTCAGTCAATCGCTCACTCAGTAAGAGACTTTCGCTCTTCTTGGATTTCTCTCATATTTTGAGTGTAAGATTAACTTGATAAATAACAATTTATAATGTGGGCAAATAATTCTACAGAGCACTTTAAAAGGTTTTAGTAGTCCTTTAATGGTTCTCCCTTTTACGCAGGCATATCAAATACAGGAGAACATTTTCCAAAGCTGTCAGCTTAAGAGGTTATGAGAGATCGGTATATGTTGTAATTCAAACTAAACTCAATCAACTTTCAATACAGTGTCCTCCAGAATTACTGATGCCTAGTTAAATACGAACAAAATAGGGTGCAAAAAATGTTGGTCAGTTTAATCTTACACTAAATATCTGCTAAGCTTGTAATAGTTACCACAGTGTACACTAAAATACACATAAAAAGAAAGACCACTGCTGCATTGATGAAATAATATTGCATGTATAGTAATTACTATACAGCGAAATGAAAATTGAATAATTACCATGATATGAATCCTTGCCACCCAGGGGTATCTTTGAAGTATGGAATCTGCGGTGTTATTGTCATAGTTTCTGTGGATCCCGCATAAACCCACAGCATTCTCTTCATCTACATAAAGGAGAGAGGTAAAAAAAAAAACACTGAAACAAAGACAATAAATCTACAGTCCATGGAGATACAGAAACACATTCTTCTATATTTGTTGATCAAATCAGAACTCTTACCAATAGCTTGATCAAAGAGTTCTTCCAATTTAGTACCCCTCCTTAGTTTAAAGTAGTATGTCACCGCATCCCGTTTTGTCACAAGTGGCTGAATTTCTTCATCAAAGATTTCATTTCCAACACCAAAAACATAAATATCTAATATCTAAAAAAAAAGTAAGAGGAAGTGCCCAAATGGTCAGTGTACCTTCTGGTCATTGGATACAATGTATAAAAGGAAAAACAAAAAAAATCCTGTCATTTTCGATTTAAAACGAATATTGTCCAAGCAAAAAATGAATTAGTCTGTGTAAGTGTGAATAATTCCTTTGCCTGTTAAAATAGAACAAGCAGGGATGAGGTAACACTTCTAGAGAGCTAATGTATAGTTACTTACATTTCATATATTAATGCAAAAATATGAATAATTCTCCACTTATTTTATATGTAAGATATTAATGACATAACAGTCACAGCAATGATAGAGTTCATCGACCTATCAATGTACTGTTGTTGCTGTAAATGTTTAATTAATACTTTGCCTGTAGAAAGTCAACACCCCCTTGAACTTTTTTCACATTATTGTCATGCCATTGCCTCAGTTTACAGTTAGAAAAAATACACTGATCTACACAGCATAGAATCCTGCCTTTAAACAATAACACAACTTGTCTCCTCCTCCTCTTCCCTTAATGACCGAAACCGGTGTAGTACTAGCTAGTCCAGGGTGGGAACGATAGTACTGTGAGTGTCTGAAGTGAGTATAAGGTGATTACTGGTGAGAAAATTTAAATGGGGAATATGTCTGTCACTCTGATTAATATTGCAGAACATTATAATATGAATTATTTTAAACATGAAATGCTGATGCCTGCTGGTCATTTTTGTTTGTAGTACAGTAAAAATCTTACATATTGCCCCTTTAAGAGATTATTTTACAGTTTTTGGAAATGTATACACATAGAAACTGTATATTAAAATACAAAACAAATATCATAATTGTCTCCAACATCTTGAGTTTACTGTCTCCACCATCTTGAGATACTTGATGAAAGTAGTTTTGGCAGTAGTGAGAGTTATGAGTTTATAGGAATAAGCCTATACCAACTTTTCTACAAACTGCTTGGGGAGTGTTAATGAAAACAATCTTCAAGTCATGCCACAAATCTGCTATTGGATTTAGGTTCAAGACTCTGACTGAGCCACTCAATTTAGCAGTTTATTCCTTTGACTAGTGGTCACTGGTGAGCTACCCTCTGGTATGTTTCACTCCATGTGTTCTTCACAAATACTGCTAAAAACGTGAAATTCGTGAAATGTACACGACACAAACCATGAAGTAATGAAAATGCTATTATATGTAATTGTTTTCAAATGTTTGCCAAGATGATCATACAATAAAATAAAGTAGAAAACTATGGTTTATGTGTCATGTAGAAAACGATGGTTTACGTGTCCTGGTTTTGTTGCAGATCTAGCTTCTGTCTGATGATTCCTGCTGTCACTGCCCACAGCCCACCTGGTTGTCCCTGTCCTTGTCCACCTGGTTGTGCAACTAATCTGGACTCTGCGTGATGACTCTGGGCACAGCCCACCTGCATTTATTGATTTGCATGTCATCTGAACAAGCAAAAACATTGATGTGGCCCAAAAGGTCAGTTAATCTTATCATCTTCACTCAGCACAGCCAAAATAGGTCTGGCCACAGTATCAGTCTGGCTCCTCACTAGGTTTCCAACCTTACTAGGGGCTTTTCTGAGCAACTGTGCATCAAATCTTGTTGTTGCTTAGTCTTTGGAATTTCCCTTAGTTAGGGTGGTTTAGGATGGCAAGGATAGTACTGCGAGTGTAATTTTATGTCAGTCCAAACTAATTAGAGCACCCCCAGAACCTCAGTAGTAAAAGTAGGGTATATTGTGTCACTTTGGTGATTTATGACCCTGGTGGCGGGGCTTCCAGATTGATTTGACAGGTGGGTGGGACATCCGGTTTGCTGGGTGGGACTTCCAGTTTGACGTATGGACTTCCTGTATGACATGTGTTAGGGCGGAACTTCTGGAATTACGTATGCATGTCCGGTGACTTTGTAATTTATGTTTGATGTTTAACAATGGGGGTCTTAGGGTTCCAGAATGTTAAATTCCCATATAAATAAATAAGTGCTATATCAGCGGCAAGACGTTTGGTGTTTAACAAAAGAGCGCCAAGGTTTCGCAATTCTATAACCTCCGCCGTATTTTATGTTCTGACAAGTGGTACAACAGATGTCCTACAACAAATGGGTGTTAACCTTCCATGTTTTACAACATGCGTGTAGCATGGTGTTTTTCCACAAGCACAGAATTATGTGTGGGGGCTTTTTTGTGTAAGATATAATGCTTTTTTGTGTAAGATATAAAGAAGGGATTGGAACTTACAATTTTGGAGAGTTTCAGCCTATTTTTCATTATAACAAGAGATGGGCCTTAAGATCAGATCTGCCCAGAGTAATGGTCCCTAATTAACCATTAGTACAAACTGTAGTATATGCAGGTTGAAAAACATCTCGCATTTCACACAAGGTTTATAGTCCTACAAAGCACATCAGGAAACAAACAACACATGAGCAATGCTATTATTTTGAAGGAACAATCAATGCCTGGGCCGACCACACATTATGACTAGGTTGATTATATCGTGGTTGGGTTTAAAATATTGTTAAAAATAAAAACAATGATTTTGGTACATGTGTATGTATGAGCAATAGTTATTTTTGTAATAAAATGTTTGTTTTAAGTCAGCATTAACTTTTAAGTTGCATTGTATGGCAAAACGTTACGAAGTCACCCGGAAGATAGCGTTTAAATTTGCATGAACAACGGTGAATCGTTGACAGGCCAAGATATGGTATTTCAGGTAAACAAAACTTTTGTAAACACTTCTTATGAAATTGTACAACTGGGATCAACGCGACATTGTTTTCTTCACATTGGTAGAAATGTTTAACAGGCAACGATGGTTACAAACTGTAGTATTTGCGAGTTTGAGAATACCTGTCTGTGTTAGTGTGTGCGGATGCTGGGACTTCCGTGGAAGATGTTCTGCATTCTCGTAACGACTTGAAGCAACTCGTGAAATCCGATTTTTGATTGCTGTATTATGGACTTGTGTTTGTTAAATGTTGAAGAGATCAATGGCGATATGGTGACAATAGCCAGCGTTTATATGTAAGCGGATGAGTTTGTCGTTAATAGATAAAATGAAATGAAGTGATGTCACGGCTGAGCCGCAATAACTAACGAGAACAGCGTTTCAACCGGACAGGAAGTATCAATATATTTGGTTGTCAAACGTCAACAACTATCTGAATTAACTAGTTAAGCTTTATCCACAATTTTAATCATTGTAGTCGGTATAGGTCTAACGTGAAGAATGATGACGTGTAACCAATGACAAAATTAAGAGGCGTGACCTGCTGGATGCGCCCCGGCTGCGATGTAAAGACAATATTAAATCCGCGGCTTCCACTGAAGACAGCTGTTGTTTCCAGCGTGGAGTATGCCGTTTACATTGTAAGTACAAGTTATTTTATTTGAAATAATTGATTTGAATTGCGTTGCAATTACAAACGCTAACAAACGACACATTTGAACTTTTTAAGAATGTGTAAATCAATTTTACGATTGAGCAATCCATGCACTTTTATCTGTCTTTCATATTGTCTGTTTTATATCACTGGTTTAGGTTGAGCGGAATTAAAATCTTCAAATCTTGGTAAGTAGACTTCTAACATTATTGTTAATCAGCTTTAAATACCTGTATGCGCTTGTTAACCCTCTGTATTTATTTCAGACCAAGTGACCAGCATCAGTGTCAGTTGGACTGTGCGGTTGTGATCTTACACAACCTGAACAGATACTTTTTGTGTAAGTCTAATTATTTACAGTCATTTTCAGTCTTGTACTAAAATGTTATTAACATTACGACAATATGCATACAGCTGAACCATTGTACTCTATTTACCAACCAACAGATTGAGGACCCCCGGTGATGATACAGAGTACATCCCCATAATGGCTTCAGTTACGGACACCCCACCTTGTGGCTGCACAGCGATAGGGGATTTTGTTTCATTGTTTTCTTTCATGCTTGAAAGCTGAAGGTAATACATATTTTACCGTCAACTCATCAAAACTGATATATGTAAATGTATGTTTGAGTTAGAATAATATTTTAACCTGTAAGTGGATCCTTATTTACACGTTAAGCTAGAGAAATGGCGAAAGATATTGCTAACAACAGACCAGACGCGGAACAACCAACAACATCTACACATAATCAACAGACCACACCCCAAAATACAAATGAACCGGCCATTACTTTGTTACACAGCGATGCACACAATAATCCTCAGATGCAATGTTTGTTAACCAAGCTTAGTAGCCCCCGTTTTTCACATGATCTAGTTCTAGATCTACTCTCCTCCGAGCTCTCTGATGTAAACTCATTGCAACGATGGCGATATTAGAGTTATACAACGTAATGCGTTAGACAAAGTTGAATTACGACAGTTGATAAATTTACAAAATACTGATGAAGTTGGGGATTTTGGCATATTCTATGCAATTATTATGGCCAGTTTGGATACTTTGATTGTTAGAGCTTCACACTTTGTACACGGGCCTGGTGATCATCTGCAGATTGAGTTGATTGGTGAATCTCTGATATCCCCGTACATGTGACCATGAGAGCGGATGAATATAATGAACGCACGTTTGGTAATTTACTTGAAAGTGTTATGCAGAGGAATGCTGAGATTATGATTGATGAATCACTAGAGCTGGTGGTACAAATTGTCAACAACCGTGAGGGTGGTGCCCCGAAACGTAAAGCTCAAACACTGTTGATAGAGCAGATTATCAATAAAAAAGAAGGCATTTATATGTGGCTGTGAATAATGATTCTACATGTTTTTCCGTTTGTTTGATGGGTATGTTGAACCCACAGTACACATATGCTGAGGCCCTAGTTAGTGGTCGTGCGTTACATACGGGAGCTGGTTTAGCATTAGATGATTGTGTGGCATTCACAGATATTGTTCGGTTTGAAGAAATGACAGGGTGTAAAATTGTCTTTCATCGAACACGGGATGGTCACTTTACCAAGTTTCAAAACAGCGAGGCCACCCACCCTAGAACCGTCTTTATGTACTTACACGATAACCATTTCTATGGCATCATGAATCTGAAGGGTTTTCTGGGTGTGTCATATGTTTGTGAGTGGTGTTATACAGGTTTTAACACCCGTGGTGATCATGGCTGTAAACATAGCTGTAGTGTCTGTCTTCATGAAGATTGTCATACCCAACCCCGTAACACAAAGCAGTGCCCGGACTGTAAGCGGATATGCTATTCTGACTTTTGTTATAGACAGCATAAACGCTTGAAGCACCACAAAGGTGTGGGTCGTTGGGTTAGCAGGTGTGACCAGAAGAAATACTGTGTCGATTGCGGCCATCATTTCAACGTTAGTATTACCAACTGTAAAGCGCACAACTGCATGGTTAACATGTGTCCCAATTGTAACGTGGATCTGGCGGTTGAAATGAATCATCAGTGTTTCATAAAACCCTCTAAGCCAGAGGACCCCAGTGAGCGCTACATATTTTATGATTTTGAGACAATTGCCAATCCGGTGAACTGTGTACACAGCAAATTTTGTGTGCGCAATAAGCTTTGATAACGAGACATGGTGTTCAGCCAGAGATTGTTGTGTCGCTGCTTTTTTTCAAAAGTTTAGGCAACCGAAATATAATGACTACACATTTATAGTGCACAACTCTAAAGGTTTCGATGGTTACATCTTGATACAGTACCTTGCTAACAATGGTATTGGCACTAAACTTATTGCTAATGGTAGCAAGCTCATGATTTTTACAGACAGCACATTCAATCAGAGATACACTGATAGTCATTGCTTCTTACCGATGAAGCTGGCGGCCTTGCCACGTGCTATGGGTTTTAAGGATTCAAAAAAAGGCTACTTTCCTTACAAGTTTAACATCAAGGAGAATGAGAACTATTTTGGCCCCCATCCGGAACCGCATTACTACGGTGTGAATACTATGATGGCTAAAGAAAGAGATGAGTTTTTGCAATGGTACGCAACTGTTTCCGCAGACCCCTTTGTCATGCAGGATGAAATAAAGGCTTACTGTGAGAATGATGTTGTCATCTTGAGAGAGGGTTGTACGCTACAGACTCGAGTTCCTGGAGTGTGGTGGTGTTGACCCATTCCGGTCAATTACGATTGCTTCGGCTTGCATGAAAGTCTTTTGCAACAGATTCCTCAACAAGGACACCATTGCATTGGTCCCCTCAGACAACTACAACCCTTGTCAGAAGACATTCTCAAACTGCTCAATCCAGTGGCTTGAATATGTGGCCTTTGATGAGAATATATCAATACAGCACGCCCTGAACAGGGGTGAAGTGAAAATTGGTGCCTACTATGTTGATGGATATGCTGAACGCAATGGGGTGTGCAAAGTCTATGAATTTCTAGGCTGTTTCTGGCACGGTCACCCAAAGTGTCATTGTTCAGCAAGCACCAATCCGGTGACGAAGATTCAGTACGGGTTGATGCACCAACAATGGCTGACAAAGCTTGAGGTTTTAAAAGAACAACACAACGTACATGTTCAATACATATGGGAGTGTGAGTGGAATCAGCTTAAAAACACATGTCAAAGCTTTCTTGAAGACCTTTGATGCTCCAGAGCGCCTTGACCCTCGGGTTGCTCTTTATGGGCGGCTGTACCAACGCAATTCATTTGACGTTTACGGCTCGAGAAGGGGAGACTATTCAGTATAACGATGTCTGTAGTCTTTACCCATTCTGCAACAAGACAAAGACTTATCCGATTGGGCATCCAGACATAATCTTTCAAGATTTCAAACCACTAGACACCTACTTTGGTATTGTTAGGGCTACGGTGTGTCCACCGAAAGGCCTTTATCACCCTGTTTTACCGCACAGGGTCGGCAGTAAGCTGTTCTTTCCCTTGTGTAGATTATGTGCAGAGTCTGAAAACCAGGTAACTGATTGTTCACATACTGATTCAGAAAGATCTTTAACTGGTACCTGGGTTTCTTTTGAGCTGGTTAAGGCTGTTGAGAAAGGTTATCGCATTGTGGAAATATTCAAAGTCTGGGATTTCACCAGGACATCAGATAATCTTTTTGCACATTACATGAGAACATTCCTGAAGCACAAGCAGGAAGCTAGCGGCTTCCCGCCATCTGTGGTTGACGATGATGCTTGTAAATAACCCAGTATATGTTTAGCTCTACAGAAGAAATAACATTGTTGAACAGTCATTTTTATTATGTATTTTATCTGGTTGAAGCCCAAGTGCCTTACTTCCTGTTCTAAATAGAGGGGCTTTTTTTTTTAAAGTCACCCGCTGGCACCTTAACTATTTTTTTCTGCCACACGCAACAGTAAAGAGGAGAAATAGTAACATGAATATACGGTGAAAGATTTAAAGTTTTAGCATCCTTTCGAAGAGGCACAAGGTTACTATTTATCATAATACTGTAATATTAAAATGTTTGGTGTTTTGAAGTAGTTTGAACAATTGTAGCTGTTTCCAGCTTTTGTTTTTAATGGGCTAATGCTAGGCTTGTGAGCTAGTGCTAAACTATGCTAATGCTCTGAAACGATCTGGTAAGGTAGCTAATGCATTTGTTGTTTGTATTGTTTATTTTCTAACCAGCTCTTACGTTGGTTTTGGGATTTCCAATAAATCTAAAATCATCAGTCCAAGTGTCAGACCATCTTTCGGAGGGTATGCTACAATGCTAAAGACCAGTATAACTGTGAATATCATGAAAAGGAGGATGTGCAGCTTGACAAGGAAAACATTGTTGTAAACAATGCTGGGTCATCTTTGGCTAAATTGGCAATGAATAGTCTTTGGGGTAAGATGGGTGAGCGGTCTAACCTTATTAACACAATGCTAATTACAGATCAGGCGGAGTTTAGCCACTACCTTTTTTTCCAGTGAAATAGAAGTTGGTTATTTCTCTTTCATCTCAGACACAGTTGCGATGGTACAGTGGCGTTACACACAACAGACACCAATCAAACCACGTAACGGCAACATTTTTATTGCGGCGTTCACAACCGCTTATGCTAGACTCGAGTTGTATTCACTCTTGGAGAAGTTGGATAGAAGTGTACTCTACACAGACACTGATTCAGTGATCTTTGTCACACGCCATGGGGATTGAGTGCCCCCACTGGGGTCATTCTTGGGTGACTTGACTGCTGAGTTACCAGATGGTGACAGCATCCCTCAATTTGTTAGTGGTGGGCCAAAGACATACGGTTACAAAACCGTTAAAGGTCTGACCTGTCTCAAAGCAAAAAGCATTACACTCAACAGCTACAACACAACCATTGTTATTTTGGAGACGCTAACACGACTGGTTGATAACTTTGTACGAGGTGAGGGTGGTGATGATGATCACGTCCTTGCTAATGCAGACACAATTGCAAGAGATTGTTGGATAATGCTGACGTTGTTTTCTCCAAAGAAATTCAGAATATCGTCTGGGTTTATTCATGTTGGCAACCGCTGTATGACGAAATGTTGAATGTGAGGGAGATTACTTTTATAGAGGTCTACCAACATCGCTGTGTGATGACAATCTGCTACCGATTCAGAAAAACAACCTTTTAATTACTGACGATTTAATGAAAAGTGCATCAGAGAGTTTGGAGATGGAGAGTGTTTTCACACAATATTCACACCACCGTAACCTGAGTGCAATTTACCTTGTCCAAAACATGTTTGTTAAAGGCAAATCTAGTAGAACTACTAACTTGAACACAAACTACCTCATCTTGTTTAAAAACCCCCGTGACAATCAGCAGATTAGCATTTTAGGCAGACAGATATACCCCGGTCTTTCTCGGTTCTTCATGGAGAGTTTTAATGATGCAACACATCCGCCTTTTGGTTATTTACTTATTGACTTTAAAGCTACAACACCAGAAGACTACCACCTGAGAACGGGGTTGTTTTCAGGGGATTGACCTGTCGTGTACGTTCCTAAGAATGTTTGATCATATCTAAACGCATTCGTAGAAATGTATTCGTAGAAATTTACCACTTTTGAAGATGCTATTTAAGGCACCGCCAAGTCAACGAAAAGTTATTTTAGAATCAGCTTCCACCGACCTCATTCTATCACTCTGTGAAATGGCGCTTAATCTAAGGCGCAGAAATATACCCTTAACAGATTTGCAGCTCCGAAAAGTGAAGAGACAAAAAGCCAACATTGTATGTCTAGAAAGAACACTTCAGTCGCAATTAAAAGAAAAACCATCAACCAATCTGGAGGTTTTCTACTACCGTTACTAAGCGTTGCAGTACCGTTCCTAACCAGTCTAATTGCATCGAGACACAGTTAAACAACATGGATCATGCTCAGAAAATGTTTCTGGTGCCACAACATCAGTTAGAAAAACTGCGAGAATCCAAAACGACTAGCACCGATGTAAGACAATCTGTTGAAAATGATTTGGACTCATCGATTCACAATATACTGTTGAAGCCTGACATGGATTTACATGAGAAAGCTAAAAGATACTCTGCCATTTTACAAAGATTTTTGACTGTTGTGAGACGGGGAGCTTGACACAAACACTGACTTTAAGTCTACCCGGGTCTGAGACTGGGCCTGATGTAGTAAACATGACTGAGACTAAGCAAACTGTTGAACAAAATGTTAACCTTGTTGATGAAATTTTGGATAATGTGCCTGCGAGGCGTAGGAAGAATGTTGAATATATTCTTAATAGAATGCACAGGTCTAAAGAT
Source organism: Esox masquinongy (assembly GCA_016801175.1). Taxonomy (NCBI): domain Eukaryota; kingdom Metazoa; phylum Chordata; class Actinopteri; order Esociformes; family Esocidae; genus Esox; species Esox masquinongy. The sequence continues at coordinate 49,375 of JACXGI010000923.1, forward strand.
TTGACTTCATGGACTTCAAATGGTGAATTCATTTTCAAAGGATAGATAATCAAGGGTTCGCACCTGTTGGATCTGGTTAAAAGTGTGACAGCAACCAATAAAATTGCTGACAATAGAAGGCCATTGGGGTGGGGGTGTTTTTAGAGGCCATGGCATGTCTCAACATGCCTTTTACAACTATTCCAAATGAGCTTGTACGGCGTAAAATCAATTTGTATAAACAAACGTCTGGCGACACAATGGATGATTTAGCCACTCCCCCAGCAACTGGTTATCAACCAACCAAAGCTTTATTTGTACCCCCTACCACGGAACCCACAAAATGGCTTCCATTTTAATGAAGAAAAACAGCCCCAAAGCAGGTTCCAGCTGAAGAAAAACAGCCCCAAAGCATTATGCTGCCACCACCATGCTTCACTCTGGGTATGGTGTTCTTTGGGTGATGTTCAGTGTTGTTTTTGCGCCAAACATACCTTTTGGAATTATGGCCAAAAAGTTCAACCTTGGTTGAACATCAGACCATAACACGTTTTCCCACGTGCTTTTGGGGGACTTGATGTTTGTTTTTGCAAACTTCAGCCGGGCTTGGATGTTTTTCTTTGTAAGAAAAGGCTTCCGTCTTGCCACCCTACCCCATAGCCCATTCATATGAAGAATACTGGTGATTGTTGTCACATGTAGCACACAGCCAGTACTTGCCAGAAATTCCTGTAGTTCCTTTAATGTTGCTGTAGGCCTCTTGGAAGCCTCCCTGACCAGTTTTCTTCTCATCTTTTCAACAATTTCGGAGGGACGTCCAGTTCTTGGTAATGTCTCTGTTGTGCCATATTTTCTCCACTTGATGATGACTGTCTTCACTGTGTTCCGTGGTATATCTAATGCTTTGGAAATTCTTTTGTACCCTTCTCCTGACTGATATCTTTCAACAATGAGAACCCTTTGATGCTTTGGAAGCTCTCTGCGGACCATGGCTTTTGCACTGAGATGCAACTAAGAAAATGTCAGGAAAATCCTACTAGAACAGCTGAACTTTATTTGTGATTGATCAGAGTCACTTTAAATGATGGCAGGTGTGTAATGACTTCTATTTAACATGAGTTTGAATGTGATTGGTTAATTCTGAACACAGCCACATCCCCAGTTTTTCAATTGAATTGTTCACATTATAGGTCACATTAAAAGTGGAAAAAGTTCTGACATGATTTATCTTTGTCTCATTCTTTTACCTTACAAAAACCTGGCATTTTAACAGGGGTGTGTAGAATTTTTATATCCACTGTACATAGCCATAAACTCAGTGTTATAATGTTTGAAATTAAATGGATTTTTTGTGTAACTTACGGTAAAACTGTCATTGTCCACCAATCCAACGACAAAACATTTTGGCAGAGGTCCTAAAAATAGGTTTTCCTGGTTGCATACGCGACCCCCCGCCGGTAAACTAAATGTCTTCATACACACTCTTTCAATTGGGTACTTGGCAGTGGTTGAGAGTAGCGCTTGAGCGTGTCCAAGTTTCACGGCTGGTGAAACAGACACTTTCTTGACAAACAGTGACGCAGATAATATATGCAAACGATAACGCACATCCCTTGCACCCATAAGACAGAACTCGTCTTTACCGCGGACCATCCTAACCTTTATGTTAACGCCGTTTAACATGAATTTCTCTTGAAAGAAGATATCGCTATGAACAGGGCCGATCATTTCAAATGTTGTACTATCCGCTGAATAGGCAGCCCTTTTCGTGAGTCCATAGTTCTCGTCTGCAGGGTCCGTAACATCCATGTGACCTGCGGCGTCCTTGTAAAACAAACCAACTGAAAACTGTCTTTAATGTATCACATCCATAATTCAGAATGCTCTCTATAACGGCTCTGTAGGGCTATGTATTGCTACTCTGGCTAATTAAACGATCACCCAAGGAGACATCCACTTGTGAAAATAGGGTGGCTATCGGGTAGTTGATAACCCCAACACGTGCTCTGGCATAAATATTAGTTCCGTCCGGTTTAGTGACTTTTACACGTAGGTACAACAAAATATTGTTTAGATCAACGTAGTCTTCACCATTTCCTGCAATAAAGATCTCCAGAGGGGCTGCGTCTGATGTTGCTGATAGGGTCGGTATTTCAATGTAGGTATTTTTCTCAATAGATCTGTGTGAAAGGAACTGTGAATAAATCCAACTCTGTTTTCATACATTCACCAGACATACGGTGTAGGAGTGCCATCTTCCTAAAATATGTTCTTAATCAACCTTGCGGTGCTCCCTTTGAGTGTCCTCCGAGCTGTATGCCTTCTTTTAACCGTGGCTCTTGTTTTTGTCTCATTCTTGCGTTTTTTACTCTTTGGTAGGCTCCTCCTACCAGGTGGTCTCTTTCTAACACCTCGAGTCATAACCATCAATCCAGATCCGTCCTGCTGTTTTGTTTGTCGTGACATAACACTGCTGACAACATCCGCCAACTATATTCCTCGCTGCATTCTTCAAATGTGGTTTTGCTATTGAGAACCCACGCTTCAACAAAGGTATTGCCATCCGGAAAAACCCTCGGAAAAGGCCCCCTAGACCAGCCCATACATTGCAGCGCTACCATGATACACTGGTAAACCGTTACCGGCCTGTGTTGTGTAGTATTCAACATACCTATGAGGATCATCGTAGAGTTTCTGCGGCTGCATCTTATAGTCTAAAAGATTGTTTGACGGGTCTGAAGTGTAATTTTGCAATCACCTTGCCCACTACGAATGAAACCAGCTGATTCTGATCAGATTTTACTTCAATACAGATCTCATCAAACTGACTCTTACTAAGAGGTACGTAGTGTGGCTTGTCGTATGTCACTGTGACAACTTCGTTCTTTTTCCCGGCAGTATGTACAGTTCTCAACAGCGGGACATGACTATCACCAACTCGTTGATAATCAATTATATCTGTGTAGATGTATAGGGTGTTAAACCCTGCCAGAATATCTGTGAGGAATGGTTTTAAGCCTAATATCTGGTTTTAAGCCTAATATCTGTTCCAGTTTTGCACTGAATTTCAAACTAAAATGGGGCTCACCTTTTAGAAACATTCTATTTTTAAATTCATCATACCTCGCCCATACACCATGTGGTTTTATATAATTGTTGATCTCTGCCACTAGTTTTCCTATGCCTAACCGGTGTTGAGTTCATACTTACACGTTTTGTCGTGTTTCGAGTCATGTAGTTCAAATGCGTTTTCACCCCATGTAAAAGTCTTCTACATATGCGGGTATTGGAATTCTATCAAAGATACTTCCCAATCACCTTTCAAATCTATACCTTTGGCAAATTTTGTAGAAACCGTCACCCATGCTGATCGCAGTCAATGTAAATGACGTGATCCTGCAAATCCTGGAGTTTTATCCAGTTTCTAGGTGAAGGACTTTTTCCGATGGTATCCAGCTATTGAATTTCTCAGGCCAACCAAGCCATTTCACAAGACTCATTTTCTTCCCTTTCTGTACTTTTTCATCCAGAACTGTTTCCACTTTAAAAGTTTTATCCTTAGCCCTGATTATTTTCAGTAATTCCTGTTCATAAAAGGTCCCATCTATCACATCACCATCATAATCTTTTATTCTATATACAGGAGGTACCCGCGGAATGCATTCTGTTATTGTAAAATAATAATCTGTGTACCCTTTTTCATAGCCTTTTGTAAACGCTACTCTCAACTTTGGGAGTCTCACAGTATCCCCAACCCAGAACTTGTAACTTTGATTACCATTTCTCATTATTGTTGTACCATACAGGTTCTTGAGAACTAGTCTAACATTTTCTTCACAAACGTCAGCAGGCTTCATCTTAATAGACCGATGGTAGCTATGGTTGTAACCATGAACTAAATCTTGAATAACCTCAACATAGCGATGAGTGTTGGCAGCTGTGAGATACCTCCACATTCATGATTTAATTGTTTTATTAAATCTCTCAACGATACTCGCTTTGACATCATTTCCTGTAGCAAAATGTTTCATGTTGTACTTCTTCATTAACATTTCAAAATGTGAATTAAAAAACTCCTTCCCCTTGTCTGTTTGGACTGTTTGTGGTGTTCTTCCTTCTTTTAATGTCTTCAAATGCTCGCTGTACCTCGATAGCGCTTTTATTTCTCAGCACATGAATCCATGCGTATTTGCTTAATACATCAATGCATGTTAACATAAATTTCATGTTATCGTTTTCCACACTATAAGCTCTCATGTCAACCAAATCCAGCTGAAATTGTGAATTTATGTCATGAACAATAACTCTATTTCTTTAAAAATGTATAGCTATAGGCCTGTGTAGCGTGTATGTATACTGGGTGAGTAGCCAGTCATTTGCCTCGTCATTTTTGAGGATCTCCCTGATTTTCTCCAAGTACGCTCTTTTCAAACCCTCTCTACCCATATAAGCACCAGAGTTTGCCAGGTCATAGTAAATAGTTTTCATATCCTGTTCAGACATCCTAGAGCATTCGGGCAATAATGAGAAGTAATACATGTTTAACATTGTTTTATTTGAGTTTTCGAAATTACACGTCATCCAAGAAATTCAGAAATGTTACACAATCATTCAGATTTCTGCTGATTAGAAAATCTGTAAACAATTTAGAAATACATTCTACATCCACAGCATCATTACTCAACAATTTTACCACACAAACATCTGTTACATACGTAAACAAACATAACAGCTGACCAATTTTAAAGTCTTTGTTATCAGCATTTGAAAATGTTAGACGTTAATACATGAAGTTGTTTAGAGCCTTTGATTCAACACCGTTTGACAACAATTGCAGCCAATCATCAGATGTGTTCCAGACCGTTTCCATATGCTTGTTCAGATTATTAAAATGCTTTATACCGACATGGTCTCGGTTATTAAAAGGTCTACAAACATCAATACCGCTCTTGATAGCTTTGTGCATCAACTGTTTAATTGCTAAACCCACATAGGATGTAAACACGACAACTGAAGTTACCCATCCTTAGACAGCAGACTCTTTGCTTTCGTCACACCAAGACGCTACTGTGTCGCATACAGCTTCCTCATTAAATTTATCCATGTACTCATCCCTGTTCTCACTCAGTCTCTGTGTGATTTCTGGCTCCAACTTGAGCTCATGCAGAAAGTTCTCAGCGGCCACGTGAACATCGGTCAGCAGTGCATGAAACCCTGATGCGTTCAAAGCTTTGACCAACACGTTTCAGTCGCGGTGTTAAAACTGTCTCCACGATGTCATCATAATGGGTCTCAAAAAAATAATCAGGTGGATCGAGACAAGAATGTCTTCTCTGGCTCAGGTGGTCCACTTCACATCCGATGCATGCTTTGTGGAGAATAGCCGCAACAACGTTTTCCAGAATCATACCCACTGTTGCTTTAATGATCTTTAAAACTTTTGGTGCAAGGTGTTTGTCCATTTTGTGGTAACTCTTGTTAGCATTTGAAAGGTATGACAGAGTATGCCGGTGGAATCGAGCTGTCGGGGTACGGGGTTCCGTAGAAGGCTTCAGTGTTGTCATCCCAGTCGTCACACAGCCAGTCCTCAGCCTTGGGTTCTTCAATCTCCGGTTGGTTGTGATCTTGAGACATGTTTCGTAAATTCGTCCGACTGCTTGATAGTCACAGACGGTCAGTCTGGTTTAATGCTGTGTTGTGGACTGTGTTATCTTAAGGCGGGGCTTCAGGTTCTTACGTCAGTCGAACAGTCCGCAGTCGCAATCACAATCTAACCCGCTGACATTTTCCGGAAATAGTTCCAATCTAACAGAGTCATACTGCTTCATTCCCTCAACAACTTTAAACAGTACATCTACCATATTATGTTTGCCCTGTTTTGGCCCCAAATAAAACACTTTTCGAAAGGTGTTCCATAAACTGGCATTAAAAACCATTTGATCAGTCACACCAGCCTTAAACTCTTGGCCTTCGGGTAATTCATAAAATGCAACCTCCGGTATCTCTGGGTTGAAAATGTATCCACCGATCCGACCGTCGTCCAACTTCCATTCCCGTGCCAACATATCCTGGTATAGTTGATGGATTTGGGTTAAATTCTGCACAGGTTTCTTCGGGGCTGGCATGTTGATTGTGTCACTGCTGTCCATTTGTAATCTCTTGCCGACTCGCTGAGCTGCGGTTAAGCTGTTAGCTTTCAATGGTGTTTCAACCAAAATGCTGATCGCTGCACAATCCGTCATGGTTTGTATTGTGTAGGTAAGTTTACTCAGGCAGGACTGAATGACCATCACCGGGGTTTGCGTGGTTTAAATACACAGACCACGCCAATCAGCCCATAAAACATGAATGGTTAACACCCACCGGTTGTAGGACATCTGTTGTAGCACTTATCGGAACATAAAATGCGGCAGGGGGTTATAGAATTGCTGAACCCTGGCGCCCTTTTGTTAAACACCAAACATCTTGCTGCTGATATAGCACTTATTTATTGCCTGGGAATTTAACATTCCGGAACCCTAAGACACCCATTGTTAAACATCAAACATATCACACCTGTTATAACACTCGTCCGGTTGCTTGTGAGACATTGTAAAACATCAAACATATCGCACCTGTTATAACACTTGTCTGGGGTGCTTATGAGACATTGTAAAACATCAAACATATCGCACCTGTTACAACACTCGTCCGGGGTGCTTATAAGACATTGTAAAACATCAAACATATCGCACCTGTTATAACACTCGTCCGGGGTGCTTATGAGACGTTGTAAAACATCAAACATGGACACAACAATGCAATCATAAATTACAAAGTCACCGGACATGCAAACGTCATTCCAGAAGTTCCGCCCTAACACGCGTCATACAGGAAGTCTATACGTCACACCAGAAGTCCCACCCAGCAAACCGGATGTCCCGCCCACCTGTCAAATCAATCTGGAATCCTTGCCCACCAGGGTCATAAATCACCAAAGTGACACAATATACCTTACATTTACCACTCACCTCTGCTTTATGTGGCCATGTATGCTGTAGGACTAGTCTGGTTTATAGTTAGATAGGGCTACGAGGTCTCATTGGTTTAAGTAGGTGAACAGTAGACTGCCAGTTTGTAGTTGAATTTCAGAAAAACACAAAAAAAATGTGACCTTACCAAGATGTCGTTCCCTTTCTTCCTTATTCATGTAGACCATTTCCCTGATTTTAGCAACCGTGTTTTCTGGGTTACCCCCCATGTTGTAAGCACCTGTATGTACAGACAGTCAAGAGATTATTACGGAGCAGACCAATGCTGAAATGAAGCATTAAAAATATAAAATATATTGAAATGCTTGTTAGAGAAATGTATGTGAATAACAGTATTACAATACCATCTGTGAAAAAGATGAGGACATGGTATAGTTCCTTAAATAAAGTTTCATTTAGCTGTTTTTGGGTTTCCATGCGCTCCAGGATGGTTTTAAATGCAAGGTTCAGGTTGGTCCCTACATTTTCTCTTGCTGTAAAAAAGTGTGCACACACACCTGTCAAGTGTTTTCACATATCCAATTGAACCAGCCACTTGATACATGTACAGCGTGGACAATGAAACGATTAATACATAAGTCTTTGCTCACCATCATATTTAAAATTTTCCAAGTCAGTCAGGACATCCACAAGGCTTTTTCTATTTCTTCCAGAATAATCTATTATGTTGACAATCTCCGATACTTCAGAACCAAATATAATTATTTCATAATTGGGATCGACTGCAAAACTACTGACCTATAAAAGTATGAGGAGCAAGACATGATTACATTCAGATGAGTGTCAGTGAATGTTAGTGGACCACTGTGGTCTGTTTATTTCTGTGTGCTTTGCTCATTAAGGAATCTCATACTACAAACCTAAATGACTCACAAACTACATAACATACCCTGTGCATAACTATGACATACCTTTGTGATAAGTTTCTGGACTGCACGTCTTACTTCGGTAAACTGTTCTTCCTCAATGCTGCTAGAAATATCCATAGCAAAATATATGTTAATTGTTCCACTTTTCTCAATGGTCAGCTTCTTATCTGGCATTGGGTAATCTGAAAGGCATCAGCAGGATTTCTACAATCACAAAGTGTACATAATGTATGTATAATATAAGGGGGAGAAAAATATCTCCAAACTGTCGCTGATTTGACTAATGGCAACTCTATACCAATATAAGTTTTTTGTCTCGAGTGTTTTGTCTTAACAGTTTTGGCCAACCATTACAATTGAGGTTAGGGTTAGAATTTTGGGT
>JACXGI010000923.1:57735-68769 GCA_016801175.1 Esox masquinongy
GTGTGTGTGTGTGTGTGTGTGTGTGTGTGTGTGTGTGTGTGTGTGTGTGTGTGTACTGTGGACAGGGACGCCGACAGGAATGACAGGGCCCGGGACAGAATTTAACATTTAGGACCCAAACCACTGGCCAAAAAATGTATTAATACTAGTTATATTACTGTCTAAAAAACAGGTTTATAAACGTTTTATTGTTTGTTTTAATTCTTAACTAGGCCACATTCAAATCCCTTTGTTTTGAACACAGGTAATTATTTATGTCACATCTTTTCAATTTATAACCTACTCAGTCCTAATCAGCCATTACAGTATTGTACTCAACTGCTACACATATTTTGACGTTCTCTTTCAGATTTGTCGTTCCATTTATGTGCTCCTAGTTTTGGTTGAATGGTGGCAATGTTTTAGCCAGATAGCTACAGTACTGTAGTTAACCAAATTTATGTTGGGTAAATTAGATTTTTTTTAAGCTGCACTATGTGGGATTGTTTCAGTAAAAAAAACAATTACAGCATTTTGCTATTAATCACCGGTCAGAAAGCGGTTCCGCACCAATGCCCGGTAGAGAATGACATTTCGAATAAAAATATGAAAAATGGAATTACATTTTCCAAAAAAAGCACTAACTCAGAGTACGACGTTTTTCTTAGCCTTGCTAACGTTAGCTTAGGGTTCCTGGTAGCTAGCTATAGAGAGTTGGTCCAAGTCTTCTTTCACTCTGCCGTTTTTGTAGTGTATGCTGTAGTAGACAAGGGAGGAACTGACTGTTTGTCATCCTGGTCTCTAGCTGCCATTATAGTTTCTTACAGTAAGTGAACTTTGCTCCTTATGGCATACATATGCTATATATAATATCATCCAGGTAAAATGCGAGTTCACCTGCCTCACAGAAGGTGATTGGCAGGAACGGGATTGGCTGGGAAGTAGCGGCATGCTCCAAAATTATAAATTTTCCACTGGCACTTAACTTTTTTTTTTTTACTGAATAAATCCTACCTAGTGCAGCTTTAACAAAGTTATGTTGGTGCTGGTGTTTAGGGTATCACCCTGATTGGCTGTATTAGTTAGGGTATCATTGATTGGCTGTTGGTAGAACAAACCATTTTTACAGAAAAGGGTTTCATCATAATGCAGTATAAAAAAAACAGCAAAGAGTAAAAAACATGAATCCCTTCATCAATGCAATTCTTCTGTTTAATAACTGTTAACCTTCTCGATAGTACTGAATACTAACATTGACTGACTAATTAATAATTATATTTAAGCCAACCAAATTGCCCCCCCCCGGGCCTGGGACAATGTTCACGGTTGTCCCCCCCAGTTGGCGTCACTGACTGTCGTCCAAAAGTATTCACCCCTCTTGGACTTTTCCACATTTTATTGTGTTACAACCTGACCCAAAATGAAATTTTGAAATGAAGCCAGATTTCTCTATTTTGGTCTCATCAGACCATCAAATGTTCTTCCACTTGGTTTCAGGTTTCCCACTGTTTTTTTGGACAAATTTGCAGTTGTTCTATATTCTCTCCATTGCTTAATAATGGATGTGCTCCAGAGCAAAAACAAAGCATGAGGTTGAAGGAATTGTCCATAGATTTCCAACACAGGATTGTATTGAGGCGCAGATCTGGGGAGGGGCACCAAAACATTTCTTCATTGTTTGGTTTGTGCTCTGAAATGCACTGTCAACCGTGGGACCTTATATAAATGTGTGTCTTTTCAAATCATGTCCATTCAATTGAATTTACCACCGGTGGACTCCAATCAAATTGTAGAAAACAGTTTTTGCTTTGATTGTGGGGTTTTGTGGATATATTGAGGAAAAAAAATTATGTAATCAATTTTAGAATAAGACTGAAGTATAACAACACGTGGAAAAGTGAAGGGGTCTGAATACTTACCAAATGCACAGAGGTATTATACCACAAAATAAAATATATTGGTTATAGAGAGACCTACCGATAAGCCCTGACACCTGAAGGCTCTGTAAGAAGGTGATGCTGAAGACCTCTGCAATCTCTTGCTCAGTGTCATATGTGTGTTTATCTGCCACAAGAACAGGTTGGCAACCACAGTGTTAAATCCCATACTGTCTATGACATTGAACTGTACATTACAATCGTCAGGTATCTTTCAACACTGGGCTAGTTGTAACTGTGTTGTTTCCATTAAATTTTTTTTAGGGTGTTTTTCTGGGTCCTTACAGTAACATTTAGGCTCAGTACCAGTCCATAGACCACTTTCTTGACATTCACGCTCCTTCGACCCCACCAAATATAAGCCGCTGTCACAGCGAAATGTAACTTTGTCGCTGATGCCAAAAAAATCTCCGGTCCTCCTAGCACCTGGTGGGGTCCCAGGGTCAGCACAATGATCTCCCTCTCTTACTGTAGAATAACAGTAAAGCAATGTCAGAAAGACATACTGGGAAAGTCTGAAAAAGAAACATGCTGTATAGGATGTGAAGCTGATGGCCTTATTTTCAGGTTAGATTCGATTAGATTCAACTTTTTTGTCATTGAACAAGTACAAGTACAAGTACAGTACAACGAAAATCAGTTAGCATCTAACCAGAAGTGCAAATAGCAGAGGGCAGGACATTTACAAGGATTGAGTATAGTGTATGTTACAAGTGGAATATGTAGATGTGCAATGAAGGCAAATGCGGTAGAAATGGAAATTCTAAATGTGCCATGAAGGCAAATAGAGGAAGGCAGAAAATTTACAAGTATAATGTATGTTACAAGTGGGAAATGAATAGTTGTGCCATGAGGCAAATGCAAGTATAAATGGCAATTCTAACAGCGCAATCGAGGCAAAAATGAGGTGTGAGGTTGCATGTGCAACTGAAATGCAGGGATAGCAGCAATGAGGTTCCCGAGGTAGACATGTACATGTAACAACTTACAAATGCAGGTACAATAGCAATTCTAAATGTGCAGTGCAGGCAAATTGAATGTGCAAGGTGGCATGTGCAACTGAAATGCAGGGATAGCAGCAATGAGGTTCCTGAGGTAGACATGTACATGTAACAATTGAAACTTTCTTATCAGACTTTGCAAAGCAGTGTCAGAGTCCAGTAGTACAAAGGGAGTAGTGCAACAAGGTCCCTGAGAGGCAGTACTAAGAGGTGGGCGGGAGGGTGAGTATGGTTAGTGATGGGTCACAGAGTTCAGCAGGGTTACATTAGATGGAAAGAAACTGTTCCTAAGCATGCTGGTACCGGAATGAAGAGACCTGTACTGTCTGCCTGATAGTTGAAGGGCAAAATGTTTGTGTCATTGATGTGAAGGGTCCCTGATGATGCCGCGTGCCCTATACAGACACCGCTTGCGCTGGAGGTCTGCGATGGCTGGGAGCTGGGCACCAGTGATGTACTTGGTGGTTTTCACCACCCTTTGAAGGGCTTTCCAGCCACGAAGCATCTGCCAAGCCACACTGTGGCACAGTTCATCAGAATGCTCTTGATTGTGCAGTGGTAGAAGTTCACACGGATCTTAGAAGACAGGTGGGCCTTCTTCAGCTTCCTGAAAAAGTACAGGCGCTTCTGCGCTTTTTTGACCAGGGTTGAGGTGTTGAGTGTCCAGGAGAGGTCCTCGGAGATGTGGACACCCAGGAATTTGAAGCTCCACACATTCCACCTCAGTGCCATTGAACTGGGGCGTGACTGCAGCCTTTAGACATCCTGTAATCCACAATGAGCTCCTTGATTTTCTTTGCATTGAGGGCCAGGTTGTTGTCAGCGCACCATGCCGCCAGGCACTTGACCTCCTCCCTGTAGGCGGACTCATCATTGTCACTGATGAGGCCTACCACCATGGTGTCGTCTGTGAACTTGACGATGGTGTTGGAACTGTGTACAGGAACGCAGTCGTGGTTGAAGAGGGAGTACAGGAGGGGGCTCAGCACGCAGTCTTGTGGAACACCAGTGTTCAGGATCAGGGTGGAGGAGGTGAAGTTGTCTAAACTGAAAGACTGGGGTCTGTTGGTTAGGAAGTCCAAAGTCCAGTTGCAGAGAGAGGGGCTGATCCAAAGGTTATGGAGTTTGTTGACCAGCCTAGAGGGGATAGCCGTGTTGAATGCAGAGCTAAAGTCTATGAATAGCATTCTCACATAGGTGTTGGTTTTGTCCAGGTGGGTCAGGGCGGAGTGAAAAGTTGTGGAGATGTCGTCCTCTGTAAACCTGTTTGACTGGCAGGCAAACTTGTAGGGATCCAGTGTTGAGGGGAGGCAGGACTTAAAGTGCGCCAGAACTAGTCTTTCGAAGCACTTCAAGATTATGGGGGTGAGTGCAATAGGACCCTTTATTGGGACAAAATAAACAAAACCTTTTGTGTAAGTAACCTTCTTAGAGTGTAATATTTTGGTGATTTTTGTCTGTATTTTCAGTTGTGTTTAAAAGCCTGTGGTGTCAAATCCATTAAAAAGCTAACTTCTGCCCTAGCCCAGAGTTAGCCTAATTAGCACTGTTAAAAATAATTAACTGAAAATGTACGACTGTGTTCTTTTGCCTGTCTTAATCTTTTCCAAAGTGGAAATTTACTGAAACATTTAAATATTTGTTCTTTTAGTAATAAAAAAATTTAGTTCATAGATGTAATCAATCTAGTCATTTTCTTGCCCTAAGGGGAATTCTCTATATATCAGTTTGTTAATACCAACGCTTAGTATGCACTAGCTTGCTAGATTTGCTGTGGCTAAATTAGGGAAGCAGTGCTAGTTCTGAGTAAACAAACTTCAGCAGCTATTTCAGCATTATGCAATTTAAAACAACCGTGACAAATGTAACAAATCCCTAAACTTGCTATCACAATCACAATTTAATTTAATGAATTTTGACAATGCTAAATATTCTGGCCTATAATTACTTCCCTTTGTTTTATTTAATTAGCAAGTGGAAAGGTATTGTACTGTGACAGGAGGTCATCAGAACCTAATGTATGAAAGAACATTTTTTGGCCAACTGCGTGACTACATGTTAAGCAAGCTTCTTTTCTATTGCTTTCTTTGTTTTATTTTTGTAGTGTATATTTTCAAATTGCAAGCTTTTGAGTTCACCTTTGAATTGAAGTATGAAGGCTACATCCTGATTGTCATGTTATCTAAGAATGGAGTTTGGCTGGCCATCTAATTTTGGTTATGGCTTCACCTTAAAGAGAACAGTACACTAATTAAGCTTAGTCTGGCCTGTGGCAGCAATAGACAATGACCTATTTTGGTTTATTACCACAGGCCTTCAGACACAGCTTGAGGACACAACTACCCTGCCCCACTAAGTAACATTTAGCCCCTCTTTCCCCCCAAACATCTACCATTCAGACAGCAACCTGCACTTTGGATGATATCTCACTCCGTTCATTTCTAAAACCCACACTTCCTTTTTGTTATAATTGGTTTTAGTTGTCTGTCTAACAATTTCACCTCAGTTCCTTAAAAACAAACTGAGCGGCTATTTGATCACCTGCACCTGCTGAATCATCAAACTCTGCAAATTTGTCAGCTGTATGAAGTGTCTTTTGACTGACTATTTGTATTTATACTTGGGAAATCACATGCAGTGATTTATTAGACTTACCGTAACTTGATTATTTACGTATACTGTATATGTAATTAAAAGGTCTGGTGGCTTAAAAATTAAGGCAGCAAGACACCTCATTGAGTTCTGTAGATGTAATGTTCTAGAATCAAACATTTCTGATAATCTGTCAAATTTCTGCAGTGGGTGATCTTAGGGAGAGGTAACATTAATTTGATAGTGGAGTAGTAAATGCAAAGTTTCAGTTATTTGGCTCAGTTCAGATGCCTACACATCAGTGACGGACATTCTGCGTCTTTCCAGTGGGACGTGTTATTTGTCTCCATTCACAAAAATGTTCTAACTCTTCAAATATTGCACTGGGTATTTTATAGACCTGAGGAAGAAGAGAGAAGAGATGGACAGTTGATGGTTCACTACTCACTGCCACTGCTGCATATGGGCGTGACCCCACTCCACTTCCCATTGGTTTGGCATGTACGGGAGGAGGAGCCACGCAGCGTGTATCCAGAATAGCACTCATAGGTGGTTTCATTGTTGACAAAATATTGTGTCTGTACTGGTAAAACCAAACCATTTTCAAAACCCAAGGGATTGGGGCATTCAATCCCTAAAGCAAAGAAAAAAAGAAAGAAAGACAGATGGAAAAAGCACTGTTTAAGTCAAATTTAGTTCATTTCAAATACTGTGTACATAAGAATATGAAAATCTTAAACAGGCACTTCACCGCGGGGCCAATATAATTGGCCACAATGTGCGATGTTTATTTGTTGCGCACCAAAAAGCATATACTATTACGTCACTGTATGTATTAAAGGGCGATCTATGAAATTAATGTAGCCTTGATATGTTTAAGACTTATTGTTGTATCGATTGCGCTACACATCAATTGTATATGTAGTTGTGGTTGTCCTTGATTAATAGAGACAACTGATGTCTTTCAGTGATTTTCCCATTAGTAGATATACACTGATCAGCCAGAACATTATGATCACTGACAGGTGAAGTGAATAACACTGATAATCTCGTTATCATGGCACCTGTCAGTGGGTGGAATATATTAGGCAGCAAGTGAACATTCTGTCTTGAAAGTTGATGTGTTAGAAGTAGGAAAAATGGGCAAGCGTAAGGATCTGAGTGACTTTGACAAGGGCCAAATTCTGATGGCTAGACGACTGGGTCAAAGCATCTCCAAAACTGCAGCCCTTGTGGGGTGTTCCCGGTCTGCAGTGGTCAGTAGGTCAGAGAAAGGAAAAGCGGTGAACCAGCGACAGGGTCATGGGCGGCCAAGGCTGGTCTGTGTGCTCCGATCCAACAGATGAGCTACCAGTCAGGGTGCCCATGCTGATCCCTGTCCACTGCCGAAAGCGCCTACAATGGGCACATGAGCATCAGAACTGGACCACGGAGCAATGGAAAAAGGTGGCCTGGTCTGATGAATCACAATCTCTTTTACATCACGTGGATGGCTGGGTGCGTTTGCCTCGCTTACCTGGAGAACACATGGCACCAGGATGCACTGTAGGGGAAGAAGGCAAGCCGATGGAGGCAGTGTGATGCTTTGGGCAATGTTCTGCTGGGAAACCTTGGGTCCTGTCATTCATGTGGATGTTACTTTGACACATACCACCTACCAGAGCATTGTTGCAGATCATGTGCACCCTTTCATTACAATAGTATTCCTTGATGGCATTGGCCTCTTTCAGCAGGATAATGTGCCCTGCCACAAAGCAAAAATGGTTCAGGAATGGTTTGAGGAACACAACAACGAGTTCAAGGTGTTTACTTGGCGTATAAATTCCCCAGATCTCAATCCAATCAAGCATCTATGGGATGTGCTGGACAAACAGGTCCAATCCGTGGAGGCCCCACCTCGCATCGTACAGGACTTAAAGGATCTGCTGCTAACGTCTTGGTGCCAGATACCCCAGCACACCTTCAGAGGTCTAGTGGAGTCCATGCCTCGATGGGTCAGGGCTGTTTTGGCGGCAAAAGGGGGACCTGCACAATATTAGGCAGGTGGTCATAATGTTATGGCTGATCGGTGTACTGATAAATGTAAAAGGTGTCAAGATTTTTCCTTTTTCTAAAATACTATGGGCCAGTTTCGCAGACACGGATTAAGACTAGTATAGGACTAAAACAACTTGTTCAATAGAAAACTCCATTGAGCTTGTTTTTTTAGTCCTAGACTAGGCGTAATCTGTGTTTGCAAAACCAGCCCTACAACTCTAAAGCTTTAACGTCCTACATGGTCAATGTCCCTCCCCTTACTTTCCACATGGCGGGGTCCACTACTGCTAGCTAATTTTACAATAAGTAGCACAATGGCTTGTATTCACGATCTAAAGGATTCATTTTTGAATGTGGTCTTAATGTACATCGTGATGTTTGAACTGGAGGAGTCTACTATACAACAGATTTTAAAGAAAGTGGTAGCTGGATAATATGGGACTTTACCCTGCCTGGTGAAGTGCATTCAATACAGATTGAAGAATGTATTTACTAATTAGATTTGGACTGTAGCATTTTAACACGACCAATGTGGCAAATACGTTAATTATATTGATTATATTGCCTATCTTCTTGTTAAACAAACAGTGGGACTTTGCTTATTTTGGCTAGATTAATAATATAACAATTGACATCTGTGGCTGGTAATCTACTATAAAATGTATAGCCAGCTTATTTTACATATAGCTAGTTACTGTCATTATAAAAACAAATGATTAGTGCCTTGCTTATTATAAACCCATGCCTTTGGAAGTAACTATTGAGATCTGTGGCCAGCATTATTCTGTGTAATGTATAACAAACATGAATGCAGTTACTTTGCTCTCTGTGGTGCAACTATCGGTGGTGTTTTTCACACAACAACCAGTTTTATTGGAGAGTCGAGAAAGCATGAATTGTTAGCTATTTCTACTGGAAAATGTGTTTTAATGTTAGTGTTTCTGCCAACTGTAGCTGAATATAATGCAAGAGTATAGCCTAGTCTTTTTAGATAAGTCTTGTTTAAACGTTAATTGATTTGATTCTTATTGAAAACAGAGGCTGTGGAAATGCATTATTGAGATCTGTCGCTAGCACTACACTACTGTACAATGCTTACTATTTTAAAACACAGTTACTTTACTGTTATAGCTACAAATGTTGGCGTCCTTCATAGCATGACCACACTTAGTGGAGAGTTGAGAAAGCTGGAATTCTTCGCTATTTCTGCTGGTGTATGTGTGTTTGTTTATTTCAAGTAAACACGAATATACAGAATTTGCTTGTCAACAGCAAATTTTCAATGGAAACAGTAATTTCTACTGGAAAAATATGTGTTAATGTTATTGCTTGTTGGTTTGTAATATAAATGAGGTAAAATAATCGTGGTGTTTACAAATGAGATCTAATATAGTTACTTACAGTATTGGTGCATTACTAGAAGTGACACCAAGCAAACAAAATGTGAAAGAGCATTTTCCTGCGTTGACTTGTAATTACTACAGACAGGCATGCCAGATGGGTTTCATTGGGGAGGCAGTATCTATGTTTGCAATGAATTCTGGAACTTTTGGTATTTTATGTTTAGACCAATACAGAGGAAGTAGATTCTACCACAAATTTCAAATTACCTCGTTCTAGATTGTTTGGAGGAAACCTTTTGTTTTTATAAAACATATGTATCATTGTTAACACTGGTAATTACGTACATTACGTTGTTGTGCTATGGTGAAATGCCCTGTGAAAGCCAAGGAATTGTTACTTACTCTTGCATTTTTGAAAAGGCCTGCGTGGATGTGGAACCCAAGCGCCGCTCTTGTCACACGAGCGAGTTAAAGCAGGATAGGGATAGTACCACTCTGGACAGTGATATATCAGCATACTTCCATACCTCATCTCCTTGGTAAAAGTGTATAGGAATAATCATAAGAATTGAGCTATCGCTAGCGAGACTGAAAATGAACTTTTCCATGCCAGAAACAGTCGTAATATAACTGTATACAGTTTCAGTTAAGGCTTACCACAATGTGGATACTAACGGTTTTAGCCAGCAAAGTTTTCGTTTACACGGAATAATTCATAATTTGTACATCGCTTCGCCTGCGAGGAGATACGAACTCGAGACCTATAGTTCAGACCTAAAGTCTGCTTCTCTAACCACTACGCTATTTAACAAGGGCTAGTCACTCACTCAGTAAGAGACATTCGCACTTCTTAGCCGGTTGTGCTTACGCGGTCCGGCAAAAAAAGTCTTCATAGTACAAAATCCTAAAATATGGCGTGAACTGAAGATGTGAATAGTTAGGGGAGATTGAGGGCAATTGCAACACCTTGTCTGCAGTCCAAACGTGAAGTTGGCCCCCCATCTAATGCAAAACTTTGGCAAAACAGACACACTCAATCATTTGTGCTCCATTTGTGCTGGTTTGTGCCGCCAACATTTTTGTTTATGCTGCTGTCATTTTATAGATTAAAGAATATTATATAGGTCATTCTGAGGTTACTCAGCACACAACATGCTCCAAATTCAACCAAAATAGTCCCATTCGTTTGTGTTCCGTTTGTGCTGGTTTGTGACCTTAAAATTTTAGTTTGTGCTGTATCAATGTTTTTAATATTAGACAATTATAGGCAATGACTTCACTCAGACCCCCAATATGCTCCAAATTGACTCAAAATTGGCTTTGTGCTGGTTTGTGCTGTTAACATTTTTGTTTATGCTGCTGTCATTTTTTATATTAAATAAAATTGTATAGGTCATTCTGAGGTCACTCCAACATGACTATTCAAACGAAATAGTCCCGTTTGTTTGTGCTTCGTTTGTGCTGGTTTGTGCCATTAAAAGTTAAACTTGTGCTGATGCAGCGTTTTATATATTAGACATTTAATTTTAGGTGATGGCATCACCAGCCCCCAACCTGCTCCAAATTGCCGTTCGTTTGTGCTCCGTTTTTGCCGGTATGTGCCCTTAAAATTTGAATTTGTGCTGATGCAGCGTTTTATATATTAGACATTTAATTTTAGGTGATGGCGTCACCAGCCCCCCAACCTGCTCCAAATTGCTGTTAGTTTGTGCTCCGTTTGTGCCGGTTTGTGCCCTTAAAATTTTTGTTTGTGCTAAATATTCTTTAACATCTATAAAATAATAGCAGCACAAACAAAAATTTTAACAGTACAAATCAGCACAAACGGAGCACAAACGATTGATCCTACTTTGCCTATGTTTTGCGTTGGGTGGTGGGCTAACTTCACGCAGATAGTAGACAGCTCTTGGCCCTACATCCTAAGCCCTTGAATGACATCTTACATTGTCATATCTGTGTGTACCTGCTAGTGTACTTGACCAAGCATGAGAAGAGAATGGATTGGGTCTTGGCTAGCCTAAAAGCTTCTCTTAAAGATTCATTAGTCATTAGTATTGTTACGCATGCAGGTACCCTGTATGCGAGTTTGTGTTTTTTCCCCTCCTGACTTTTCCCCAGGTGTCCCTTATGTTCCTGATTATGCTT